>CAUYQU010014191.1:0-30607 GCA_963574635.1 Cheracebus regulus | reverse complement strand
GGGAGAAATGCCAGATATAGGTGAAGGGGAGGAAGGCAACAAATTACACTGCCACGTGTGTACCTATGCAACAATATTGTATGTTCTTCACATGTACCCCAAAACCTAAAATGCAATAAAAAATAAATAAATAAATAAATGTTTAGATATAATGGTAGTTAAAGAAAATAGGAATCCTCAAAAAAATTAATTATTTTGCACCTTTTGTCCTTTTAAAAAGGAAGAACAATTTATATCATGAGGATTAGAAAACAAATATTAGGTTACAAATAATAGGTTAAATGAGACCATGGTTCGGTGCTTCAGGCCAGGAATTTGAGATCAGCCCAGGCAGCATAGTGAGACCTCATTTCCACAAAAATAATAAGTTGAGCATGGTGATGTGTACCTGTAGTCCTAGCTACCCCAGAGGCTGAGGTGGAAGGATCACTTGATCCCAGGAGTTCAAGGCTGCAGTAAGCTATCATCGTGCCACTGCACTGTAGCCTGGGTGTCAGAGCGAGACCCTGCATCTAAAAAAAAAAAAACGTCTTAAAGTCTGATATTGGGAAATGCAAAATAGTCTACAGGATAAGAATTTCATTATTGACTTACCTTACAGATATTCCAGGTTGCTAGCATGTTGACATTTTTAAAAATGTTATTTTTTAGGTTTATAGTATGTCTTCAAACATTTAACACATACTTAAAAATTAAGATTAAGCATATGTGAAACTATACTGAAAGGATATGAGGCAGGACTACTACTAAGTAAAAATACTAATGCTAAGTAATGATATTATCATGCTTATTTGGTTTGTTTCCCTGGTTTTTGTTTGTTTGTTTGCTTTTTGGTAGAGATAGGGTTTTACCATGTTGCCCAGACCAGTCTCCAACTCGTGGGCCCAAGTGATCCTCCCACCTCAGCTTCCCAAAGTACTGGGATTACAGGTGTGAGCCACCTTACCTGACCTGCTTTCTGTTTTTTTAACCCAGACTTAGATCTTTAGATATGTCACATCCAAATAAATGTTCAGCATCAAAGCAGTTGCTGGAACTCCTTACTTCAAAGAACCTCTTTTGAAATTGACGTCTGAGCTAGTTTAGTAATCATTATCTACAGCTAGATACTTGATTTATGCCCAAATCTAGTATTGATCCTGGCTTGCTTACTCTCACAAAAGTTTATAAATCATTAATTTCTTCAACAAACATTTATTGAGCATCTACTGCATATTAGGCCCTGTGCTAAGTTCTGGGAATAGAAAGATAAATAAGGCATAGTACCTACTCTCAAGGACTGTAAAATCTAATAAAAGAAGGTAGATGTATACACCAATAAATACATATGTACTGGGTGTAATGAGGACACATAGATATGCCTGGCCTGTTGTGACTGGACGGGGTAAGTAAAGCTGTGGCAACGGTGAAGGCTTTGTAGAGGTGACTTTTGAGCTGGTAATGAATTGATATTCATCAGTTAATTAAGGAAGGGCTGACAAAATATTGTGAGTAAGGAGAAAGGTGCCAAATGGCATAGAGTGTTTGGAGAGCTGTATGAGCATTACTTAGAGATAGAAGTTAGTGAGACTGGACTTCAAGATATCTGGCAGTAGAGGTAGAAGAGGGGAGACAAAGAGGAGCAGAAAGCATTGTTTACCATGTCAAGCGATTGGGATTTTATCCTATAAGCAGACAGCAGGAAACCAATGAAGAATTTTAAACAGTGAAGGGAGATGATCAGATATGCATACAGTAGTATGGAGGGTAGATTGAAAAGAATAAGTGTGGGAACAAGGAGACCACGGCTCACAGTGGTTCCAAATCTGGCTGCCCATTAGTATCAACTAGGAAACGTTAAGAATGTGTATTCCTGGGCCCCATTTCCCTGAAATTCTGATTTTAAGTAGGTCTTGGTAGAGCCCAAGAATCCGTGTTATTAACAAGCTTCACAAATGATTCTTATGCTTCTAGCTCCATACCAGATCCACTGATAAGTGTTTGAGATACACTAAATATCCAAGGCAGGAAATAACAATATGCCTGAATTTGGGCAGTAAGAATGGAGGGAAGACATTAACAGGACTTAGAGATTGATAAGCTGTGGGAAGGTGAAGAAGACAACAATTCACAGTGTTGTCCAGATTCCAGCCTGGGTGAATGGTGGAGCCATTTTCCAAACTAAGGAAGAATTGTGTGCGCGAGCGCGTGTATTGGGGGAGGGAGGCACAATGATTTCTATCAGGAACATGATACATTTAAGGTACTGTGAGATAAGTAGGCAGTTCCTCAGAAGCAGCTGAGGAGCTACAATTGGGCTTTAAGATGCAGATTTTGGAGTAATCAGTTAGGAGAAAGTCAAATTATGATAGCATAGGCACTCCTTAGCGAGAGCACATAGAGGAGAAAAGAAGAGGGTAAAGAATCTTGTGGAAACATTTCCTTGTAAGGATGGGGATTCAATTAGACTTGAGAACAGTCTGAAGTTGTAAGAGACTCAGGAGAAAGCCAGCCAAAGCAGGAGTTGCAGGAGGGAATTTCTACATATCTGAGTCCGTGTCCCCTATCACTGTGCTGAGGCACAGGATCTGAGAAATAGAGACAGGACACAGGACAAAGAAAGAGCAGCTGGGTTCAGGGGGGCCACGCCATCTATAAGTGGAGACAGGCGAGGCCCCAAATGTCCAGAAGCATCTTTATTTATTGGGTATAGGTTAGGAGGCAGGGTAGTGAGTGGGGTGATCTTTAAGGATAGTGATAGGGTCCTAAGCAATAAACAAGGGGTCCACCCCCATTAGGTCACCTAGGGTAGGAGGTGGGCAGTGCGCAGCAAGGGGTCCATCTCCATTAGGTCACCAAGGCAAGGAGGTGGGCTGTGCACAGTGAGGGGTAGACCCCCATTAGGTCACCGAGGCCAGGAGGTGGGCCATGCGCAGCGAAGAAGGTGCAGTGTGCAATATATCTGTGGGCATGCTACTTCTAAGAATATCTATAGGAGGATGCTTTGAGTCACACAGCTGTTACAGAGCTGACAAGGTCTTCCGCCACCCTCTGGCAGCTTCCAATGATTTCTATAGGAGGATGCTTTTGAGCCAGCACAGTAACAAAAGCTGATAAAGTTCACAGTCACCAAGGCGCGATTATACCGGAGGGGTTTTAAGCCCTCGGACGCTTGTGGGATTGCTGGTCTGAGGGCAGCCTTCCACAATAACTGGATGCAAGGTACTACAACTCCTTTATCAGGAGGAGTAGCTCTTGCTCCAAGCCTGCCATACAGCGGATATCTTTATGATACTGAACACTGCCGCCTGGGTCATGGATTCTTGTCCTGGTGTAACTGTTTTTCCCTGAAATCATACTCTGCACCATTTCTGCTCTAGATATTCCTCTGACTATAAGCTGCTTATTCCTTAATTCATACTCTGTACTGTGTCTGCTCTAGGCATTCCTCCAACTATGAGCTAAGATATAATTATATATAGGGAAATAACTGAGTGGTAAGATATTCTTCAGGCACTAATTCTACAAACTAATATGTGATTATACATAAAGGATTATATAAAAAGAAATAACTGAGTAGTAATGCTATAAACTAAAATATTCTTCAGGCACTAATTGTGCTGTGAATCTGCTTAGCTCTCCTTCCTTGGTGCCTAGATGGAGGGGTTACCCACAATTAAGCATTTGGACTGCTTTTGCATGTCAAGATCACTCAGATGCTTTTTAAAAGTATACATTCTTTCCCTGCTGAATCTGTTGGGGAGGTGGAGCTGGCTTGGCATTTTAAAAAGGCTCCCAAAAATTCTGATAGGGCTTCTCTCTCAAGCCTTTTAAGATTTGAAGGTAGGGACTATGTCTTTTGCTACACATGTCTTTTGTAGCTACACATGACATATACATATGTCGTTTGCTACACAATGTCTTCTGCTACACATGGCAGGCATTTAATAAATATTTGCTTAATGGTTGTCTTTGCTGTCTTTGTTTTGACTCTGGCAGTAATATAATCACACTTATATACTGAAGATTCACCACTAGAACAGTTATTTATAATTGTGGTGCCAGGTTGGGAGACAATTTCAAAGGAAGGGTTCCAGAAGTGTTTGCTCGAAGTCCCTAAGTAGTCCCCTCTTATTTGCAGTTTTATTTTCTGAGGTTTCTGTTACCCTCTGTATAATATAAGAAGATATTTTAAGAGACAGAAACCACATCCACATAATTTTGATTACAGTATATTGTAATTGTTCCATTTTATTTTTAGCTATTGTTAATCTCTTATTATGCCTAATTGATAAATTAAGCTTTATCATAGGTATGTATGCATAGCAAAAAACAGTATAGTCAGCCCTCTATATCCATGGGCTCTGCATCTGACAGTTCAACCAAGTATGGATTGAAAATATTTTAAGAAAACAAAAAAGGATGGTTGTATCTATACTGAACATGTACAGATTTTTTTTTCTTATTATTCCTAAACAATATGTCATAACCCCTAAACAATATGTCATAACAACTATTAATATATAACATTTACACTGTATTAGATATTATAATCTAGAGATTATTTAAAGTATATGGGAGAATGTGTATAGGTTATATGTAAATACCGCATCATTTTATGTAAGGGACTTGAGTGTCTGTGGATTTTGGTGTCTGAGGTGGTCCTGGAGCCAATCCCCTGTGGATACTGAGAGACAGCTATATATAAGGTTCAGTACTATCCATCACATCAGGTATGCACTGGGGGTCTTGCAGCACATCCCCCAGGGAAAAAGAGGGTATTTAGTCTTATAAAATGACTACTTTGAAGGAAATAACATTAATTGTGGGGTGTGTGTGTGTACATGTATACAGTTTATATGTTTATTTATTTATATGTTTCATTTTTGAGATGGAATCTCAGTCTCTCATCCAGGCTGGAGTGCAATGGTGCGACCTCAGCTCACTGCAACTGCTGCCTCCCGGGTTGAAGCAATTCTGCCTTAGCCTCCCGAGTAGCTGGGATTACAGATACCTGCCACCGTACCTGGCTAATTTTTGTATTTTTAATAGAGACAGGTTTTGCCATGTTGTCCAGGCTGGTATCAAACTCCTGACCTCAAGTGATCTGCCTGCTTAACCATCCCAAAGTGCTGGGATTACAGGTGTGAGCCACTGGGCCCAACAAGTTTGGTATATTTTTTAAAAATGCTCTTACATTATTATAATGTACACGTAAATACAAACATCTTCACTTGCCTAAGTTAAGAAAACAGCTTGTAGTCCTGGAAGAGGCCCAGTGATACTCTGGGTAGACACTGAGTAGTAAGTAGTCTTGAAGAACTGGTTTGACTATGTTATGCCACTAAAAAAGTCATTAAATCTCTCTGGGCTTTGTTCTCTCATCTTTAATATGAGTTTATCCAGATGGTAATTCAGGTTCTTTATGGCTTGCACGGTGGCTCACGCCTGTAATGCCAGCACTTTGGGAGGCCGAGACAGGCGGATCACGAGGTCAGGAGATGGAGACCATTCTGGCTAATACAGTGAAACCACGTCTCTACTAAAAATACAGAAAATTAGCTGGGCATGGTGGCATGCACCTGTAGTCCCAGCTACTCAGGTGGCTGAGGCAAGAGAATCACTTGAACCCAGGAGGCGGAGGTTGCAGTGAGCCAAGATCACGCCACTGCATTCCAGCCTGGGTGACAGAGCGAGAGGTTCTTCTTCATTCTAAAATTTTACGATACAATTTTCCTGAGGTTCTTAAAGGTTATAACTCACTTAAGCTACAATTAAGTAAAAATTTCCTCTGCTTTATTGATCCCTACCATTTAGCTTATATTGAATTTAATCCCATTTCTTTCACTTTTGCATTAGTGCAAATGTTTAAAACTTACATAAAATTGTTTGATATTTTGAAATTATCAAAGTATTACCATTGTTTTGTTGTGTGTTTTTTTCTTACAGATTGGACCAGTGGATCACACTCAATTCTTTTCTGGCCCTGAATTCAAAAAAACATTAGCTTCAAAAGCCATTAGCATTTCTGAAGAAGGTTTGTGGGGGCTGACAGGCTGGCTGAAGTCTTGCTTTGGTTGACCTGAGAAAATAGGCATTGCTTTGTGGAGTGCCAGAAGTAGGAATAGTTTTCATATATGAGCTTAAGTCATCAGCTTCCCAGTTTTTAGATTAGGATTATTTTTTTGTAATGTGATTAGCTCCCACCTCAAGGCCTTTTTTTTGATTTGTTTATTGTTGTTGTTGTTGAGAAGGCAATAACCTCCTCTGGATTTTATGCCAGGATGGGGCAAGTGTGGCCTGGAGCACAGTTTTTGTGGATTCCAAACCATTGGCCTCATTGTGCTGAGGATTGCACAGAGCTTTGTGCTGAGGTTGCTGTTTGTCTGTGATCTTCTGCTGAGCTGGAATTTGAGGTTCTGGTAAAATGGCCAGGCAGTGGTAAGGTATTAAGTTTTTTCATTTCTTATTGAAACGATGAAATTAAAGTAGTTGTTTTTACTTTCTACGGTATCTGTAGTAGTTTATACCTGCATTCTTTTTCTCATTCAGTCTTGTCAGTTTAGACTTTTCAAAAACCAGTCTTTGTTAATTCTCTTTATTGTTTCTCAGTTTTCTTTTTCATTAATCTTTATTATTTCTTCTATTTGGGGGGATTTTTTGGCTTTTTTCTAACTTTATTTTTTCTTATTTTCCAATATATGCTGTTGAGGCTGAACATGTTCCTACATGGACCTAAACAAGAGTGTTGATACTTCTTCATCATCATTTGGTGTTGTTCAGGTCTGCATAGTTTGTAGTTCGTAGTTCGCATTATGATTTCTTGAGCTTGTAAAAGGGGTTTTTAGGGTCTAAATACTGAGTTTGGACTATGTTTTTGTGATTGATTTCCATTTTCATTGTATTTTGATTAGCTGCTGTGTATGATGATATCATTTCTTAGATATTTGTTAAAATATCCCTTGTGGCTGAGGATATATGGTCGGTTTTTACATATGTTCCACATTTATTTGAAGAGACCAAACATTTTCTGTTGATTGTATGTAAGTGTATGTATATATATATATATATATCTCCCTTTAGTCAAGCTTCTAAATTGTATTATCCAGATTCTATATATTTTTTCTGATTCTTTAGTCAGCTTGATCCATTCATTTCTCAGAAGGTTGCATTAAAAATTACCCGTAATGATTGTGGAATTATTTCTTCTTGTAAATCCGTTACATTCGTCTTAAGGCTATAAGGTGAATATAGTTCAGGAGTGTTTTATTTCTTGTTGGATTTTGTCTCTTTTATCCTTAAGTAATAACCATCTTTATCCCCAGTAATTCTTTTTGACTTGTAGTCAATTTTGTTTAACATGAACATTACTACCCCTGTGTTCTGGTATGTCTTTTTTGATAATGTTTTGTTTTTTAAAATTTTATGTTAAATTTCTACTCTATTTTAATAGATGACAGAATCGTTCAATTAACCTTCATATACTCAACAAAAAACTTCAGTCGTTATTAACTCATGGCCAATCCCTTTTTTACATATACACTCACCCACTCTTCCCACTTTTTTCTTGATTATTTTGAAGCAAGACCCAGACAGCACATTATTTTATGTGTAAATATTTTATATGTATCTCTAAAAGATCAGGTCCATTTTTAAAACATAAGCATAATAATATTGACATTCTTTTAAAAATTCTTAATATATTTGCATATCTAATTAGGGTTCAGATGTTGCCAGTTGCTTTTTTTTTTTTTTTGAGACGGAGTTTCGCTCTTGTTACCCAGGCTGGAGTGCAGTGGTGTGATCTCGGCTCACTGCAACCTCCGCCTCCTAGGTTCAAGCAATTCTCCTGACTCAGCCTCCCGAGTAGCTGGGACTACAGGCGCGCGCCACCATGCCCAGCTAATTTTTGTATTTTTAATAGAGATGGGGTTTCACCATGTTGACCAGGATGATCTCGATCTCTTGACCTCGTGATCCACCCGCCTCGGCCTCCCAAAGTGCTGGGATTATAGGCGTGAGCCACCGCGCCCGGCCGCCAGTTGCTTATTTTAAAAAATAGTTTTGTAATTATTACAGTTGGAACCCAGGTAAGATCGATCTGTGGCCATTGGTTGATGCCTTGTAAGTCTCTTAACTTCTGGGTTCCTTCTCTCCTTTTTCTTCCTTAAAGTTTTCTTTGTTGAAGAAACAAGATATTTGTGCTGAAGTGTTCTTCAAAATCTGGGTTTTGCTAATTGAATCTCTGTGATGCCATTTAATATGTTGCTTTCTCCTCTCTATTTCTTGTAAATTGGATATCCCTTTACTTTCAAGCTGTTTGATTATGTTGTAGTTGTGTCCAGCATGTAACTAGATTAAATAAATCTAATTATTAGTAATTATTAATTAATTATTAATCCTTTAAATAATTAGACAATCTTTTTTAACCAGCAAGTATAATCAGTGTACATTTCTTTACTGATATATTTGTGCTTATTTCTAATATCTTATTTCATGTTTCTTTTTTGTCTTTTTTTTTTTCCTTTTTGTCCCTCTTTTTGGCCTTTTATTGGATTGAGTTTTCAATATTCTCTCTTTCCTACTGTATTGGTTCAGAAATTCTACATTTGATTTTTAATCTTTTAATGGTTACTCTTAAATTTTTAACATTCATAGTTGAGTTAAAATTTAAGGTGAAGTTGGGCATGGTGGTTCATACCTGTAGTCCCAGCTACTCAGGAGGCTGAGGTGGGAGGATCACTTCAGCCCAGAATTCAAGGTTGTAGTATGCTATTATTATACCTGTGAATAGCCACTGCACTCCAGCCTGGGAAACATAGTGAGACACCGTCTCTTAAGAACTTTTTTTTCTTTTTATATTAAGGTGAATATATCTACCTCCCAAACAATTTAAGGACTTTAGACCTTTTTAGCACTGATTTGTTTCCTCCATCTTCTCTGATAACTGTTTTCTAATATTTTAGACCTACTCTGTTTTTAACCCTTGCATTTAGTTTCCCTTGTCTTTTATTTTTATTAGTCAGTGCTTAGGATTTCTCAACGTTTGTCATTTTCTTTGCCCACAATTAAGTCATTTGAAAATTTCTAATTTCTAATTACATTTTAAAATGTAAATATGTAGGCAACAAATGTATAAAACCAAGACAACTTTCATGACACCTCTTATTGTCTGAGAGGCACTCTGCTATTTTCTCTTCTCTGCTATTGTTGCCAACAGTTGCTTCTTGAATCTACTTTAAGGATTTGGTTTCCTTCTGCCTTCCTTTTTTTAATTAATTCTTTCCTCTAGAGTCCATGAGTGGTAACTTCTCTCAGTTTTTGAAAATAGCTTTAATTTTACTCTTAATTCCTGAGTGATATCTTATAGCTGAATGCAGACTTCTAGGATGATTATGTTATTTTAGCAATGAAAGATATTGTTCCATTATTTTCTGATATCTCTAATTGCTGAGTTTACACTACCTATGAGTTATAGTCTGACTCCTGTTTTTTAATCTCTGATTGCCTAATTTTGCTTTTTTCATATAGTGATTCTTTGTATGTATTTCTTTTTATTTACCTTCTATTGGAGTAGGAATGATTCTTTAGTTTTAAAATTTAACTTTGGGGACTTTTCAACCCATAATCTTTTGAAATACTGCTTCCTCCCCATTGTTTCTTTTCTATCCTCTAAAATACCTATTAGAGTATGTTGGACCTTCTCACTCTGTTCCTTGTCTCTTTTAACCTCTCGTGCATAATTTCCTCCCTCTATCAGTGGTGCACTCAGGATGATTTCCTCAGATGTGTCTTCTAGTTTACTAATTGTCTTTTTTGCCATGTCTTTGCTGTTTCAGCTATTCATTATGATTTTAATTTTGGTGGCTACATTTAATATCTAGAAGTTGTATTTATTTCTTTTTCAAATATATCTGCTCTTTTAATGTCCTGCCCTGTTCTTTTACTGCTGTTCCTTTGCTTTATCTGTTTAATAATTTTAGTCATGTTTTATGACTAACCCTTTCTGATTGTTATATTTCATATGTGCACATTATCAATTGTTGAATATGCATACTGACTCTCTTTCATAGTTGGTTGTTCCTTTGTGTGATTTGTAATTTTTTATCATGGGCTTATTGTTAGTGGACATTCTGCTAGATTATATATGTTTGTCTTTGGAGTAGTTTTGCATTTACTTTTTGCAATCATTGAAGTAGAAAAAAATTGGAAAAAATTTTAGTATACATTTCTTCACTTGGGGTTGCTGTACTATCTTGATGGTAGAAATTCAGACCCTCTTCATGCTTGTGGAAAGCCAGAGGACTTTGATTTCTCAAAGCTGGCGTTTTTCTCTTAGCTGCTGTCCATGCAGATCAGAAACTTATTTGCTATTTCATTAGGGGAGAGATTTTCTTATTCCTGTTTTATGCACAAAGCTGTCCTTCAGTACTCTAAGATATAAGAAGGTAGTCAGTTTTTCCCTCATTGCACCACATCTCCTATTCCTCAGTAGACTGTCCCAGCCTCGTTGCCTACTTACTGCTTCAGCTTTGAGTTCCTTTTTCTTTTCTGGCACCAGGGAATTTCTCTATTTAGAAGGACTGGTTGTGTATTAAACATTTTTTTTTTTGTAATTTAGTATTTCTTTGTTTTTATGGAAGGGCCTGTCCACTTTAGCTCAGTCTGCCATGTTTAGTGAAGCTGATAATAAATTTTATTGTTTGTTTATGGCAGAAGAGCTTTAACTTTAAATTTTTAATTAAATTAATTCATTATACAATAGAAAGCTATTAACATAATATGTGGCAAACTTCTAATATCTGTGTTGCCCGTTGGAAATATTGGCAATTGTTGTCTTTTCCATGTGATCTTTTTTTCTCTACTGTTTTCTTTTAATTGTTATATGTAATCTGATTAGTGCATTTGTTGACCCATATGGATGAAGAAGATCAAAGTGACAAAAAAGAGACTTCAGAACCTGAATTTTCAATAACAGAAAATCATTCTAGTCAAAAAACCCATGTGTTTTCTACTGCTGATTCAGCTGTCAGCCTTTCCAGTGACCAGAATACTACTTCTCCTGGTATTGTTCCTTACTTTTTCATTTACATATACTGTTATTTTCCATTATAATGTTACTGAATGTGATTTACCGGGAATACAGTTATGAAAGGTTTGTGAAGTCATTTTGTAATATTTATTTTAGGGGAAGGAAAGTTAAAACATTTTTGCTCTTCACATGAAGAACTATGATATCTTGTCACCTTCATAAGACATACTGCAATCATGTATCATTTCTTGGCGTAACCTAATATGAAATATATAGCAACTGGAATTATATAATAGTTGATTTTTACAAAAATTGAGAAATTAAAACTCTTCCAACTATAAGAACTTTGAATTTTAATTTGAAAACAAAATAGTAGCTATCATTTATTGAGCCTCCACAATGTGCCAAACACTGTTTTATATGCATAGACTCTGGTTTAAGCCTGACCTACGAGGTGTAGACACTATTATTATCCCCATTTTACAGTTGAGTAAATTGAGATTTAGAAGGATTTAGTGCTACTTTTTATTTCATTTCATTTGGAGGTAGCAATTAAAACTGCTTTTCTTTAGTCCTAATGAATACACTTTGTCATATGAATAATAGAACATAGTAAATAGTTCAGTCATTGATCGTGGCTTAGAAATACTTTTTTTTAGTTTTGCGCTCAGATATTGATGGTAAATTAAAATGATTTTATTGAGTGTTTAGTATTTTATTACCATTATTAAAGTTATATAAACAGTAAAAATGCTATTTTAAATGGCATTACTGTTAAAAGCTATTAACAAGCTGACTTTAAATCTTATAGTTATTTTCTTAGTTCTTTGTAGATGCCATGTGTGTTTTAGTCATCAATATATGGGCATAATAATTTCCACTTCACAGAGTTGTGAAGATTGAGTACCATATATAAAACATCTGAGAATCTGTTTTATTTTCTTGGTCACTGATAGCTTTCCTCTTGCCTTCTTTGGGGGAGGATTGACAAATGAGGTTAAACAGGACTCATGGCTAGGTTGTAGAGGGTTCCAATTATATCTGAGAAGTTTACACTCCATTTTATACTTGGGAATCATTGGAGAATTCTGATCAGAGAAGTAAAGTGAGGAGTTTTTGAGGAAAAATAGAATGGAGGCATAGATCACTGAGGAGGCTACCAAAATCTAACCTGGGAAATAATGAGGGCCTGGCTAGTCTTGTGGGAAAGAAAAAGAAGAAACAGGGCATTTTAAATTAGTAACTGATGGTACTCAGTGACTAGGTGGGTAAAAGAAGAGGAGAGGGGGGAAAATGGTTGTTTAGTGTTGCCAGAGTCTAGGGCAAAGATGTAGCTAAGTCTGATGTCAAATTCGTTTATAGACTCCAATCTTTTGGCTTACCTGGGCCACAGTGGAAGAAGAAGAAGAATTGTCTTGGGCCACACATAAAATACACTAACAATAGCTGATGAACTTTAAAAAAAAAAAAAGTCTGTGCATAAGTCTCATAATGTTTTAAGAAAGTTTACAAATTTGTGTTGGGCGGCATTCAAAGCCGTTCTGGGCTGCATGTGATCTGCTGTGGGTCATGGGTTGGACAAACTTGTTTGAGCATTTTGAGACCAAATGTAACGGTTTAAGGTGATGCTAGGATAGATGAGTGGTCACGTTTAGGATGCAGTTTTAGATGATGAAGTGGAGCTTGGATGAGAGTTTTAGGCTTGAAAAACAGATGAAAGAGCCTCTCACCTAATTATCTAGTCAAGACTACAAGAGTGCATCTGCCCTCTACAAGAACAAGGGAAAATGGCAAGGACCAATCTGTGAAATGTCATTCATTTGAGAGCAAAGGGAGCCTCCCCAGTAGTGAAATGGGTGAGCAGTCTGGTGAAGAGATTTTCAAGAAAAAGTGAGTGGCTAGCAGTTTCACAAACCATCAGAAAGTAAAGAATAAAGACTGAGTTTTAAGGACTTTCAGTATAATATTGAATAGAGAAGACAGTACAAAGATGAACTCAGGAAGCTATACTATAGACTACCTGATAATTCTGACAATAAAAGGAAGTAGAAAAACAAGATAAAGGAAATGAAGTCAAAGATTATTTCAAGATAGGGATAAATACAAATTCTTTGATGTTTTAAAGGCCAAGGAAAAGAAAATGGTGGGAAAACAGAAATTGAAAGGACCAAGTTAAGGAGATGATTCACTCAGGATTATACTAGCTGCTGCTGCTGCTGCTTTTTTTTTTTTCAGTTGTTGTTTTAGAGATGAGGTCTCTGTTACTCAGGCTGTATGTAGTGTTGTGACCGCAGCTCCCTACAGCCTCAAACTCCTGGGCTGAAGCACTTTTCCTGCCTCAGCCTCCCAAGTAGCTGGAATTTCAAGCACATGCCACTGCAACTGGCTAATTTAGTTGCATGTTTTTAGAGACAGAGTCTTGCTCAGTTGCTCAGCTCGTCTTAAAGTTCTGGCCTCATGTGATTCTCCCTTCTCAGCCTCCCAAGTAGCTGGGATTACAGGTGTGAGCCACTGTGCTTACTTGTATGAGGTTCTTAACTTAGGATGCAATAGAAGAAAAGGAGAAACGTCAGTAAATGGCATATCACATATAAAGAAGAATACATTAAAATGTTTTCCTCTAGTATTCAGTGTGTGATTATATATTTAGAAAGAAACGATATATATAACACAGTATAGAATTTAAATGCCCTAATGGATGTTTTCTCCAAAGATGGCATCTTGGAAAGATGTATTAGTCTGTTCTTGCATTGCTATAAAAAAATACCTGAGACTGGGTAATTTACAAAGAAAAGAGGTTTAATTGTCTCACAGTTTGGCAGGTTATGCCGGAAGCATGGTGCTAATATCTGTTGAGTTTCTGGGAAGGCCTCAGGAAACTTACAGTTATGGCAGAAGGCAAGTAGGGAGCAGATATGTCACAAGGCAAGAGCAGGAGCAAGAAACCAAGCGGGGAAGTGCTACATGCTTTAAGACAACTGGATCTCACAGGAACTCACTCGCTATCTTCCTTGAGGACAGTACCAAGAGGGATGGTGCTACACCATTCATGAAAAATTCACCCCCATGATCCAGACACCTCCACCCAGGCCCTGTCTCCAACACTGGGATTACAGTTCAACATGAGATTTGGGTGGGAACACAAATCCAAACTGAATCTGATATGTTATCATTCTCTATTTTTTTTTTTTTTTTGAGAGAGAGAGGGTTGCGCTCAGTGGCCCAGGCTGGAGTGCAGTGGCATGTTCATGGCTCCCTGTACCCTTGACCTCCCAGGTTCAGGCAGTCCTCCCACCTCAGCCTCCCAAGTAGCTGAAATTCTAGGCACGTGCCACCATACCCAGTTAATTTTTAAATTTTTCTGTAGAGGCAAGGTCTCACTATGTTTCTCAGGCAGGTCATGAACTCTTAGGCTGATTGTGATCCTTTCATCTCAACCTTCCAAAGTGTTAGGATTATAGGCATGAGCCAGTGTACCTACCTTTTCTTTCTTTAAGTTCAAAAATAGGTTAGATTTTCTTTTTTGCAGTTAACTTCCATTTCTTAGGACATTCTTCTGAGTATTTTTTTTTTTTTTTGAGACAGAGTCTCGCTCTGTTGCCCAGGCTGGAGTGCAGTGGTGCGATCTTGGCTCACTGTAACTGATGCTTCCCAGGTTCAAGTAATTCTCTTGCCTCAGCCTCCCGAGTAGCTGGGACCACAGGCAGGCACCACTACACCCGGCTAATTTTTGTATGTTTAGTAGAGACAGAGTTTTGCCATGTTGGACAGGCTGGTCTTAAACTCTTGACCTCAGGAGATCCACCCGCCTCAGCTTCCCAAAGTATTGGGATTACAGGTGTGAGCAACCACACCCGGCCTCTTCTGAGTATTCTCAATAGTGGCAAATAATTTATTCACTGAGGATAGATTTAATTTTTGCTAACAGCCGTGAGTTATTTGAAGGTACTTCTGATAGATGAAGTAGACTAATGATTAGGCTGATTGTCACTGTCTGGAATTATGTGGTTATCAAGGAATAAAGTTGGTCAATTATGTTTAATAAATTGTTTATAAAAGCACTCCCACATGATGAGTTTTAAAAATGGTTAGAAAATGAAGTATGAACAGAATTTCCCTATGTGACCATTTTTAAAGGTATTTATTTGGGTAAAATGCTTTTATGCTCTTTGATGAAGCAAATCAGTTTCATTTTAGTAGTCATACTTTTTATATCTGATTAATGTGTACTTTGACCATTATCAAGTAGTTGAGGCTTTTCTTAACAATAACTGAATTGAGGTAGATCTTTGTCAGGGACCAAAGGCACTAAATTCTATCATATAAGACAGTTTATCTTTAAACATGGAGCTATTTAGTTAAATTGAGTTTGTTATCAGAGTGTTCTGGAATTCTTCAAAAGGGTGTTCTCTTTTAGCAGTAGTGATTGAAAAGTATTAAACTTGCCCAGGTTGGACAAGTTTTGCCCATGTTTGTTGGTACTGTGGCTGTGGCTTAGTGATATTAGATTACTAAAAGGAGAAAGGGCAACTTGTTACTTACTAACCTTTGATGACTAACACTTCAGCCTTTAACCCAGGAGGTCACCATCTTTACAAACCTCACGTACTTCCCCATATACAGCTCGACCAGTATTGGAAGAGAGTCATTCAAACTTCCTTCAAGCTTTTTTCGTGAATAGGATGTCAGGGGCCACTCACATACTGATAGAAAATGTCTCTTTAATGGACACACTCTTTTCTAAGTACATAGGATTAGTATCTTTTTCTACCTAGCAAAAAGTTATAAGGGGTAGTGCTATTACTATTATGCTAATCTTAGATTTATGTGAAGTATTTCTCTCTTAAATTGAATTAGTTGCTATTAAGAACCCACAAATGCCCAGATTCTGAGAACAAAAATAAAATCCTTGATTTGGAGATTAATAAACAGAACAATGTTTTCAAGAAAACAAGTATTTCATATTAAAACCATGTGAATGTATAAGTCTTAGGGACAGATTTGGTTTATCTCAATATAATAAAATCTTAAGGAATGTTTTTTGAGAAGAGATGTCAGAACACTTTTTCCTATATTCTATTTTTAGAATTAAACATACAGAAGATTGAATAAAGTGTTTTTCTTTGATGGCATATAATTAATACTGGACAAGACTTATATTTTGGGTCACATTTTTTTTTTGAGACAGAGTCTTGTTCTTGTCATCCAGGCTGGAGTGCAGTGGCGCAATCTCAGCTCACTGAAACCTCTGACTCCCTGGTTCAAGTGATTCTCCTTCCTCAGCCTCCTGGGTAGCTGGGATTACAGGCACATACTACCATGCCCAGCTAATTTTTGTATTTTTAGTAGAGACGGGGTTTCACCATGTTGGCCAGGATGGTCTCGATCTCCTGACCTCACGATCTGCCTGCCTCAGTCTCCCAAAGTGCTGGGATTATAAGCCTGAGCCACCATGCCTGGCCTTGGGTCAGATTCTTACAGGTAAATTGCTTCTGAATTTAAATAAGATATTTTCTAAAATTTATTACTTTTAGGTCACCAGATATTTGTTTTTTGTTTGTGCATATTTTATAAAGTAAATTGCACTCCAGTACTGTAAACTGTGTACTAAGCAAAGAAGGATTGTAATTCCTGACATATATTATACAAAGTACTCAGAATAGAAAAGTAATAATCTTATACCGGCTGGGTGTGATGGTTCATGCCTCTAATCCCAGCACTTTGGGAGGCCAAGGCAGGTGGATCACTTGAGCTCAGGAGTTCAAGACCAGCCTGGGCAATATAATGAGGCCCCATCTCTGCAAAAAATACAAAAATTAGCCTAGCATTGCAGCACACACCTGTAATCCCAGCTATTAGGGAGGTTAAGGTAGGAGGTTCACTTGAGCCTGAGAGTCAGAGGTTGTAGTGTGCTGTGACCATGTCCCTGCACATAGCCTGAGTGACAGAGTGAGACATGGTCTCAAAAAATATGTAGATAGCATTCACTACCAGATAGCATATTCAAGAGGAGGATAAATATGCTGTAAATATATATATCTATAAACCAATTTGGAGGTGTAAAAGTATTTTAATTTCTGGTTATATAATTTCTGAACTAGATTAATAATTGAAAGTAAAAAAACATGACCTGAGATTTTTATTAATAATGTTGTTTTTTTAATTTAGGTATGAATAGCAATGATGAATTATTTGAGAGGTAAATATCTTAAGAATTAATTCACAATTTTCTTTAAAGTTGGTTGTAGATAGTGGAAATTTTGTTGTTCATTATGTGTGTGAACTTTTACATTATACATATCTTTGTGGTTTAAAGGAATATAGGTTTTCATTAGGTATGGAATATTTTTAAGAAATTGAAGATTATTATATCCCTTATGGTTTTAGCATAAGTAATTCGAATACAATAGACTATATTTACTACATTTTGTTATGTAAATATGGATTAAATTTAAACAGGCAGAATCTATAGAGGTTTTCTTCTGGGCCAAATGTTTGCTTTTTAAAGAAAGTCTACTAAGACATTACTTTTTGATGATTAGTCTTTTTCACTGAGAGATACTAGAATTACAGAAATAGAAGGAACAGTAGATATATATTTATCATTTTGTGTTCATTTGTTACATGTTTATTTTTGCTTAGTAATTAAGTTGTAGATACTGATTTTTATTTCTTAAATTACATTTGCAAATGAAGTGTTTCACTAGATCCACTCCAGATGACTGGATTGACTGATATTGCAGACATTATTGATGACCTTATAACTAAAGATGGAATTTCCAGTGAAGAGCTTGGCTTAATAGAACAAGCTAAGAGCATCTCCAGGTAATCATTGAATAATTCATTTTTAAACTGTTTAAAATGCTTCTGGTTCAAGAATGTTTAAAACTTGTCATATTTAATGTGATTTTTATGAAACAAATATGAAGCTTAGAATAGATTTTTTCTTCATGTTTTGTTATGTATATGTGCCATTCTCTTCCTTTTTCCCTAACAATATATAGTATATAACTGTATCCTGTGAGTTTTTCCAAGAATCACTCTAAGTACAACATATATTTAATCCTATCTCTGACTAGAAGTAATGAATGATTTAGTTCATAGCATTTTACCCTCAAATGAACCCTTAGAATACATTTTAAATATCCTTTCTGATCTATCATGCAAATAGAAAACAAAAAAGAGCAGGAGTTGCTGTTTTTATATCAGATAAAACAGACTTTAAGCCAACAGCAGTAAAAAAGGACAAAGAAGGACTTTACATGTTGATAAAGAGTTCAATTCAACAAGAAGACTTAACTATCCTAAATATATAAGCATTCAACATTGGAGCACCTAGATTAATAAAATAAGTACTTGTAGACCTGTGAAACTATTTAGGCAACCACATAGTAATAGTGGGGGACTTCAGCACCCCACTGACAAAGTTAGACATATCCTCCATCAAAACAGAAAATTAACAAAATCTGGAATTAAGTTACACACTTAACCAATGAACCTAATAGACATCTGCAGAATGCTCCACCCATCACTCAGAGAATATATGTTCTTCTCATCTGCACACAGAATATGCTCCAAGATTGACCACATGCTTGGCCATAAAGCAAGTCTCAATAAATTTTAAAAAACCTGTAATCTGACTGATATGGTTTGGCTGTGTCTCCACCCAAGTATCTTGAATTGTAGTTCCCATAATCCCCATGTGTCATGCGAGGGATCAGGTGGAGATAATTGAATCATGAGAACAGTTTGCCGCATCCTGTTCTTGTGATAGCAAGTTAGTTCTCACAAGAACTGATGGTATTATAAGGGGTTTCCCCTTCAGTGGCACTCATTCTTCTCCATCCAGCCATCATGTGAAGAAGGACGTGTTTGCTTCCCCTTCTGTCATGATTGTAAATTTCCTAAGGCCTCCCCACCCATGCTAAACTGTGAATTAATTATATTTCTTTCCTTTATAAACTATTCAGTCTCAGGTATGTCTTATTTAGCAGTGTGAGAAGAGACTAGTATAGTAAATTGGTACCACAGAGAGTGGGGTACTACTGTAAAGATAACTGAAAATGTGGAAGCGACTTTGGAACTGGGTAACAGGCAGAGGTTGGAACAGTTTGGAGAACTCAGAAGAAGACAGGAAGATGTGAGAAAGTTTGGAACTTCCTAGAGACTTGTTGATTGGCTTGACCAAAAGCCTGATAGTGATATGGACAATAATGTCCAGGCTAAGGTGATATCAGATGGAGATGAGGAACTTGTTGGGAATTGGAGCAAAGGTAGCTCTTGTTATGTTTTGGCAAAGAGACTGGTGGCATTTTGCCCCTACCCTAGGGATTTGTGGAACTTTGGACTTGAGAGAGATTATTTAGAGTATCTGGTGGAAGGAAATTTCTGAGTGGCAAAGCATTCAAGAGGAAGCAGAGCATAAAAGTTTGGAAAATTTGCAGCCTGACAGTACAATAGAAAAGAAAAACCCATTTTCTGGGGAGAAAGTAAAGCCCACCGCAGAAATTTGCATGACTAATGAGGAGCCAAATGTTAATCACCAAGACCATGGGGAAAATATCTCCAGGGCATGTCAGAGACCTTCATGGGAGCCCCTCCCATCACAGGCCCAGAGGCCTAGGAGGAAAAAAAAGGTTTCCTGGGCCAGGCCCAGGGCACCCATGCTGTGTGTAGCCTAAGGACTTGGTGCCCTGCAGCCTGTCCTCTCTAGTTATGGCTAGAAGGGGCCAAAGTATAGCTCAGGCTGTGGCTTCAGAGGGTGCAAGCCCCAAGCCTTGGCAGCTTCCACTTGGTGTTGAGCTTGTGCGTGAACAGAAGTCAAAAATTGAGGTTTGGGAACTTCCTCTTAGATTTCACAGGATGTATGGAAACACCAGGCAGAAGTTTGCTGCAAGGGCAGAGCTCTCATGGAGAACCTCTGCTAGGGCAGTGTGAAAGGGAAATGTGAGGTTAGAGCCTCCGCATGGATTCCACTCTGGGGCACTGCCTGGTGGAGCTATGAGAAGAGGGCCACCATCCTCCAAACCCCAGAATTGTAGATTCACTGACAGCTTGTACCATGTACCTGGAAAAGCCACAGACACTCAGTGCCAGCTGTGAAAGCAGCTGGGGCAGAGGGCTGTACCCCGCAAAGCCACAGGGACAGAGCTGCCCAAGATCATGGGAACCTACCTCTTGCATTAGCATGACCTGGATGTGAGACATGAAGTCAAAAGAGATCATTTTGGAACTTTTAAGGTTTAATGACTGCCGTGTTGGATTTTGGACTTGCATAGGGCTGATAGCCCCTTGGTTTCGGCCAATTTCTCCCATTCAGACTGGATGTTTTTATCCAATGCCTGTACTTCCATTGTATTGAGGAAGTAACTAACTTGCTTTTGTTTTCAAAGGCTTATAGGCAGAAGGGATTTGCCTTGTCTCAGATGAGACTTTGGACTGGACTTCTGAGTTAATGGTAGAATGAGTTAAGACTTTGCAGGACTGTTGGAAGGACATGATTATGTTTTGAATTGTGAGGAAATGAGATTTGGAAGGGGCCTGGGCAGAATGATATGGTCTGGTTGTTTTTCCATCTTGAATTGTAGTTCCCATAATCCCCACATGTTGGTGGAGATAATTGAATCATGGAGGTGGTTTGCCCCATCCTGTTCTTGTGATAGTAAGAAGACTATCTCATGAGATCTGACAGTTTCATAAGGGGCTTCCCCCTTTGCTGAGCACTCATTCTCCTCCTTCCTGCCACCATGTGAAGAAGGACATGTTCGCTTCCTCTTCTTCCATGATTGTAAGTTTCTTGAGGCCTCCCCAGCCATGCTTAACTATCAGTTAATTAAACCTCTTTCCTTTATAAATTACCCAGTCTCAGGTATATCTTTATTAGCAGTGTGAGAACAGACTAAACCATCCTCTCAGACCATAGAGGCATAAAAATAAAAATCAATACCAAGAAGACGTCTGTAAACCACATAATTACATGGAAATTAAACAACTTGCTCCTGAATGAATTTTGGGTAAACAATGAAATTAAGGCAAAAATCAAAAAATTATTTGAAATAAATGAAAATGGAGACACAACATACCAAAATCTCTGGGATGCAGCAAAAGCAACATTAAGAGGAAAGTTTATAGCACTAAAGACCTACATCAAAAAGTTAGAATGATCTCAAATTAATGATCTAACATCATACCTAGAGGAACAAAAAAACAAGAACTAATTAACCCCAGAGCTAGCAAAAGAAAATAAAATCAGAGCAGAGGTGAACAGAATCGAGAACCAAAAATCCATACATATAGTAAGAACGCTATCTCATGAGATCTGATAGTTTTATAAGAATCAAGAAAACCAAAAGTTGGTTATTTGAAAGGATAAACAAGATTGATAGATCACTAGCTAGATTAACAAAGAACAAAAGAGAGAGGATCCAAATAAGCACAATCAGAAAACAACAAAGGTGGCATTACAACCAATCCCACAGAAATAACAAAAGATCCTCAGAGACTATTATGAACACCTGTGTGCACAAAGTAGAAAATCTAGAGGCAATGGATAAATTCCTGGAAACACACAACCTCCCAAGATTGAATCAGGAAGAAATTTGAAACCCTGAACAAACCAAGATGACATCCTGAAATGGAATCAGTAATAAAAACCCCACCAACCAGTAAAAGCCCCAGACCAGATGGATTCACAGCCAAATTCTGCGAGACATAAAAGAAGAGCTGGTAGGAATTCTACTGAAACTCTTTCAAAAAATCAAGGAAGACAGACTCCTCCCCAATTATCCTATGAAGGTGGCATCACCCTGATACCAAAACCTGGAAAAGACGGAAGGAAAAAAGAAAAGTACAGGCCAATATCCCTGATTAACATAGAAGCAAAAATCTTCAACAAAATACAGCAAACCCAAATCAGCAACACATCAAATTGTGGTGATTGTTAATTCACCACAATCAATAGGCCTAATTTCTGGGATGCAAGATTGGTTCAACATACACAAATCAATAAATGTGATTAAGAGCCATTTATGACAGACTCACAGCCAACATTTTACTGAATGAGCAAAAGCTGGAAGCATTCACCTTGAGAACTGTTACAAGACAAGGATGCTCACTCTTACCACTCCTATTTAACATAGTACTGGAAGTCCTAGACAGAGCTATTAGGTCAGAGAAATAAATACAAGGCATCCAAATAGGAAAATAAGAATTCAGATTATCTCTTTTTTGTGACAGTATGACTCTATACCTAGAAAACCTAAAGACTCCTCCAGAAGCCTTCTAGAACTGATAAATGACTTCATTCAAGTTTCAGGATACAAAATCAATGTAAAAAAATCAGTAGCATTTCTATGCACCAATACATTCAAGCTGAAAACCAAAGGAAGAATGCTGTCCCATTTACAGTAGACACACACACTCCTCTAACCAAAGAGGTGAGAGATCTCAGCAAGGAGAACTACAAAACACCCCTGAAAGAAATCATAGATGACATTAAAAAAAAAAAAAAAAAAGGAAGACATCCATGCTCACAAATAAAAAAATTCAGTATCCTTAAAATGACCATACTGCCCAAAGCAATCTATAGATACAACACTATTTCTATCAAACTACCAATGCCATTTTTAATAGAATTAGAAAAAAGCTGTTCTAAAATTCATATGGAACCAAAAAAGTGTCTGAATAGCCAAAGCAATCCTAAGCCAAAAGAACAAAGCCAGAGGCATCCCATTACCTGCCTTCAAATTATGCAAGGTTACAGTGACCAAAACAGCATGATACTGGTACAAAAATGGACATACAAACCAATGGAACAGAATGCAGAACTCAGAAATAAAGCTGCACACCTACAGCCTTCTGATCTTTGACAAAGTTGACAAAAATTGTGGGAAAAGACGGGGAGATGACTCCCTCTAAAGGCTGTGAGAGAGCTGGTCAGCCATATGCAGAAGAATGAAACTGGACCTTTCACCACATACAGAAATTAACACAGATGGATAAAACATTTAATTATAAGACCTCAAACCTTAAGAATCCTAGAAGAAACCTAGGAAATACCATTCTGGACACTGGCCTTGGAAAAGAATTTATGACTAAGTCCTCAAAAGCAGTTGCAACAAAAACAAAAATTGACAAGTGGGATATAATTAAAGAGCTTCTGAACAGCAAAATAATCAATAGAATAAACAGACAACCTAAATAATATGAGAAAATATTCACAACTTAGGCATCCAACAAAGATGTAATGTGCAGAATCTATAAAGAACTTTAACAATTGAATAAACAGAAAACACCTATATTAAAAAGTGGGCAAAAGACATGTACAAACAATTCTCAAAAGAAGACATTATTTTTGTTCATTATTATTGAACAAACTAAATATTTCATTATTGAAATTACAAGACCTCATTATTTTCTGTTAATAGTATTTTTCTGTTAACCAGAAAATATTGTACAAAAAGAAAAAACAATTCCACTAATTTCTATTTAATTATTCGATTCATCGGCTGTATTATATGTGACCTTATACTGAGATCATGTTAAACCCTAACTTCCTAAACTAATGTGTTGTTACCTTCAGTTATTTTGTTAAGTTAATGATATGTTAACAATAGTCTATTACATGTCAATAATTAGAATAAAAATTAAATATTGGCTGGATGTGGTAACTTACACCTGTAATCTCAGTACTTTCCAGGCTGAGGTGGGAGGATCATTTGATCTTAGGAGTTTGAGACTAGCCTGGGGAACATAGCAAAACCTCATGTCTATACAAAATATTTTTCCAGGCACGGTGGCTCATGCCTGTAATCCCAGCACTTTGAGAGGCCGAAGCGGGTGGATCACCTGAGGTCAGGAGTTTGAGTCCAGCCTGCCCAACATGGCGAAACCCCATCTCTACTAAAAATACAAAAAATTAGCCAGGCATGGTGTGGGCGCCTGTAATCCCAGCTACTTGGGAGGCTGAGGCAGGAGAATCACTTGAACCCAGGAGGCAGAGGTTGCAGTGAGCTGAGATCACACTTCTGCACTCCAGCCTGAGTGACAAGAGTGAAACTCTGTCTCAAAAAATATATGATTATTATTAATAAAAAGAAAAAAATTAAATATGGTTTTTGCTTTTGGAGGTAGAGCTCTAAGACCAAGTGATATCGGTGTTTATGGTGCTCAGGGGAAGAAAATCAGTGAAAGAAGGCAATCACAGCAGTTCTTATATTTATAAGTGAAGGGCAAGGAAGGAATTAGATGTAGCTAGAATTTGTGCATTAGCAGGGGAACGTGGGACGAGCTGAGTGTGGAGACCAGAGGCAATAACTGAGTTCAACCTATTGACAAGCAGTAAGGGGATGGTCAGAAAGAGCTTTTTTTCTTTACTGTTTGCTTCAGGGGATAACCAATTTAATATCTACCAACCTCTCCATCCCCCAAGTAACTGCATTCTGGGATTTCAACTTTTCTTCCAATTCTGAAACCTGTTTTCTGCACTTTTAAAGTGAAAGACTACTGGTTATCAAAAACAAAGTTAAGTTGGGAAAGTACTCGTTACTTCTTTGACTTATATTTTCACTGCCATGAAACTATTTCTGTATGTTCTTCTATCCAGACAGACATTCACTGCAAGCTATAACATGAAAGATGTAAGCAAGGATATACAACTGTTTCAGTGAACAGATTTGGTGAAGTGCTTTCTGTTTTAGCACTTTAAGTTCATCACATTTTGTTGACTTTTGACATTTCTTTTTTCCTAGATTGGAAGAAAGATCTGTTTATGTAGTTTGTTTTTAAAATGTGCCAAATGCCTGCACATTAACAAGATTTTTAAAAATAAAATTGTATAAAACATTTAATGTATTGGTCTTTTGGGGGAATTAGATGCATCACCACTGCATTACAGTGTATCACAACTGTATTACAGCTTAATTAACATTAACTGGTTTGCTTTCATGACATTTCTGAGGAATCCATTCTGTTTGCAGAGGAAGAGAAAGGCCTGTTGAGAAGTTGTCTAGTTCCTGTTGTATATTTACAAATGCTTTATTCACATTGTTAACTTCTTCATTATTCATAATGTTTATGTTAAGATTAGTGGTAACTGGCTTTGCTAAGTCATTTTGGCTGGCTATGTGATATACATTCTTGGACTTCTGCCCCCTTAATTTGTTCTTGGCCCTTGTCTTTGATAAGCACGTGCAGGTTCTTTTTTTTTTTTAATTAATTTCCATAGGTTTGGGGGGAACAGGTGGTATTTGGTTACATGAGTTAAGTTCGTTAGTGGTAAATTGTGAAATTTTGGTATACCCATCACCTGAGCAGTATATACTGTACCTAGTTTGTAGTCTTTTATTCCTTACCCACCTCCCACACTTTCCCTCAAGTCCCTGAAGTCCATTGTATCATTTTTATGCCTTTGCATCCTCATAGCTTAGTTCCTGCTTACGAGTGAGAGCATATGATGTTTGGTTTTCCCTTCCTGATTTATTTCACTTAGGATAATGGTCTCCACTTCCATCCAGGTTGCTGTGAATGCCATTATTTCATTCCTTTTTATGGCTGAATAGTATGATGTGTATATGTATACCACAATTTCTTTATCCACTCAGTGCTTGATGAGCATTTGGACTGGTGCCATATTTTTGCAATTGTGAATTGTGCTGCTATAAACATGCGTGTGCAAGTATCTTTTTCATATAATGACTTATTTTCCTCTGGGTAGATACCCAATAGTGGGATTACTGGATCAAATGATAGTTCTACTTTTAGTTCTTTAAGGAATCTCCACACTGTTCTCCATAGTGGTTGTACTACAGTGCCACTGGCAGTGTAAATGTGTTCCCTTTTCACCACATCCCTGCCAACATCTATGATTTTTTGATTTTTTGATTATGTCCATTCTCACTGTAGTAATGTGCTGTCGTTGCATTGTGGGTTTGATTTGCATTTCTCTGAACATTAATTATGTTGAGCATTTTTTCATATGTTTATTGGCGATTTGTATCTCTTTTGTGAGTTGTCTCTTTATGTCTTTAGCCTATTGTTTTGATGGGATTGTTTTCTCTTGCTTATTTGAGTTCTTTGTATATTCTGGATATTAGACCTTTGTCGGATGTGTAGATTGTGGAGATTTTCTTCTACTCTGTGGATTGTTTACTCTGCTGATTGTTTCTTTTGCTGTGTAGAAACTTTTTAGTTTAAGTTCCACCTATTTATCATTGTTTTGTTGCATTTGCTTTTGGGTTCTTGGTCATGAAGTGTTTACCTAAGCCAATGTCTAGAAGGGTTTTTCCTATGTTATCTTCCAGAGTTCTTACGGTTTCAGGTCTTCATCTTGAGTTGATTTTTGTATAAGGTGAGAGATGAGGATCCAGTTTCATTCTTCTACATGTGGCTTGCCAATTATTTCAGCACCATTTGTTGAATAGGGTGTCCTTTCCCCCTTTATGTTTTTGTTTGTTTTGTCGAAGATCAGGTGGCTGTAAGTATTTGGGTTTATTTCTGGGTTCTCTATTCTGCTCTATTGGTCTATGTGCCTATTTTTATACCAGTACCATGCTGTTTTGGTGACTATGGCCATATAGTATAAAGTCATAATGTGATGCTTCCAGATTTATTCTTTTTGCTTGGTCTTTCTTTGGATATATGGGCTCTCTTTTTGTTGATTCCATATGAATTTTCAGATTGTCTTTTCTAGTTCTGTGAAGAATGATGGTGGGGTTGTTGTTGTTGATGGTGGTGGTGGTTTTTTTTTCTCCTTGAGATGGAATCTCACTTTGTTGCCCAGGCTGGAGTGCTGTAGCATAGTCTCAGCTCACTGCAACTGCCACCTCCTGGGTTCAAGTAATTTTCCTGGCTTAGCCTACATAGTAGCTGCGATTATAGGTGTGCGCCACCACTCCCAGCTAATTTTTGCATGTTCAGTAGAGATGGGGTTTTGCCATGTTGGGCAGGCTGGTCTCGAACTCCTGACCTCAGGTGATCCATCTGCCTCGGCCTCCCAAAGCGCTGTGATTACAGGTGTGAGCCACTGCACCTGTTCCTAGTGGTAGTATTTTGACAGGAATTGCATTGAATTTGTAGATTGCATTTGGCAGTATGGTCATTTTCACAACATTGATTCTACCCATCCATGAATGTGGGATGTGTTTCCATTTGTTTTTGTCATCTATGATTTCTGTCAGCAGTGATACACGCATGCAGGTTCTTCTGCTCCACGTGATGTCATCTGCATGCAGCACAGGGCTTTAAGATAGAAATTAGAGCCAGTTAGAAGACTTACTTGAGTAGTTTAGAGATGAGGTGGTCAGAATGGAGACCTTAGGGTAGTAGGTATAAGTAAACACTTGAAGGCTATCAGGTGGGAAGAGTGACAGCTTTTCTACTTGGGTGACTGAGTTGATGGTGATTTCTTTAGCAGGATAAAGAATGCAGAGGCAACATGGGGAAACCTTGACTCTACCAAAAATATAAAAATTAGCCAGTCTCATAACCCAGTCTCAAAAACATTTTTTAATAAAAATATTTTTAAAATGCTGTATTGTGTTAATTTTGCTTCCTTCCCTAAGAAGGACATAATATATCTTTTGTTTGTTTGTTTTTTGAGGCAGGATCTCACTCTGTCACCCACACTGGGATGCAGTGGCACAATAGTGGCTTACTACAGCCTCAACCTACCCAGGCTTAGTTGATCCTCCCACCTTAACCTCCAAGTAGCTGGGACCACAGGTATGTGCCACTGCACCCAGCTAATTTTTACAGTTTTGGTAGAGACGAGGTTTCAAAAACACAAATAAATAAGTAAATTAATTCATTTAATTTAATTAAATAATGGCCCGGCACAGTGGCTCACACCTGTAATCCCAGCACTTTGGGAGACTGAGGTGGGCAGATCACCTGAGATCAGGAGTTGGAGACCAGCCTGGCTAACATGATGAAGCCAAGTGTGGTGGTGCACGCCTGTAATCCCAGCTACTTGGGAGGCTGAGGCAGGAGAATCACTTGAACCTAGGAGGCAGAGGTTGCAGTGAGCCGAGATGATGCCATTGCACTCCAGCTTGGGCAATAAGAGTGAAACTCTTGACTCAAAGAAAAAAAAATTAAATAAAAAGAGAATGCAGTTTTAGATATAAGGTAGCAGAAGAACATCAAGTGGTAATATTCATTGGTACATTAGTTTTAATTCCTCTGCAAAGCAGATGGGATTTTGATGAGCAAGAGATTTATTTGGAGAAATGCCTGTGAGGGAAAAAGGGATGATGCCATAAAATTGGGGACAGCTATCAGACTGCAGTGCTGTTATAGATCTGACCTTGTGCTGGGGGTCTCCAAAATCACCTCCAGGTTCAGAAATCCCCTAGGAGGATGCATAGAACTCATCATGTAGTCATTTTCATGGCTATAATTTATCCTAACAGGAGGCAAAATGTACATGGAGTAAATTCCGGGGAAACCAGGTACAAACTTTTAAGAATCTTTTCCCAGTGGAGTCTCACAGAATGCACTTAATTCTTCCAGCAACAAGTTGTGACAGCATGTGTGAAGTGTCTACCAGGCAAGCCCATTAGAAACTCAGTGCCTAGAGTTTTACTGGGGGGATACTGCCTGGCACGCATTAAGATTCCAGACTCCCAAAAGGAAAGCAGATACTTAAGAGTAAACCACATTGTTTGTATTTGTGACTGGTCTTCTGTTTAGGAGAGTGTCTTCTTCATACACTGGGTGATGCATCTGTCCCAACTCCCCATCTTTTACACTTGATCTTAGCCAAAAGGCCGAGAAGCAACACCCCATCTTTTAAAAAAGAATTTTTTTTTTAATTTTCTTTTTTGGAGATGGAGGGATGCTACTTTGCCCAGGCTGGGCTTGAACTCACAATTGTCCCACTTCAGCCTCCCAAGTAGCTGGTACTACAGGTGCGTGTCACTGCACCTGGCCCCAGATTCCCATTTTGCACCACCAATTTTCTCAGACCACTCCTAGTACATGTGTGTTAGTTCAGATCCTCCAAGAAGCTAATCCCACCTTAGCTTCTGCTTTACTGGGGGAAATGCTTGTAAAAGAATGGGGGAGTGCGGGGAAAAAGTAAGGAAAAGCATCAGACTACAATGGAGCTCTGAGCCCTCCCTGTAAAGGAGAGGGAAGGAAAGAGGGTAGAGGAGACAGAGTCTCAGTACACTGTGTAGTTGTAAGAATGTTTCAGCAAGGTCAGTGGTAGGACCTCAGGCCAGAGTCACCCACACAGTCACCTGTGTCTTGCAGGAATGGGCCTTTCACAGCATCCCTGCTATACTTAGTTCCTTAATTTGGGCCAGACTATGGGAAGTGTGGCGTGAGCCTAAGCATGGGAGTAGATCCAGAAGGGCAGCTATTGGAAGTCACCTCTGTGTCACAAGTTTTTTGTTTTTTTGAGACAGTCTTCCTCTGTCACCCAGGCTTGAATGCAATGGCATGATCACTGCTTATGGCAGCTTCGACATTCCAGGCTCAAACGATCCTCCCACTCACCTCAGCCTCCTGAGTAGCTGAGACTACAGGCATATGCCATTACACGTGGCTAATTTTTGTGTTTTTTTGTAGAGATGGCATCTCATCATCTTACTCAGGCTGGTCTTGAATGCCTGGGTTAAAGCAGTCCACCTGCCTTGGCCTCCCAAAGTTCTGGGATTACAGGCGTGAGCCACTGAGCCAGCCCTGTATTAGGAGTTTTGAAAGTTATAGAGATAGTGCAGGGAATAAATTACATTAATAGATGAAGAAGTCAAGAAGGATTTACATGATGTGATTATTATGCATTACATACCTGTATCAAAATATCTCATGTACCCTGTAAATATCTACATCTATGTACCCACAAAAATTTAAATATTTTTTTAAAAAGTCAAAAAGAAAACCTTTAAGACATTAATTTTAAAACAATGAGCAGAGAAGAAAGGAGACAATGCAGGAGGCTACGTAGTGTTTTGAGAGTTAGGAAAAGACCCAGGTAAGATAGAGTTTAAAGAAGAAGGGAAAAGAGTTTAAAGCAAATGTTATAAAGAAGTTGTTAGTGAGCTTTCTGAATCAATTTTTAGTGGATTTCAGGTAACAAATTGGAGTGAGTTGACTAGAGATTATAAGTATATACTACTGTGAAAGTGCAGAGGGTGAGTGGACGCTGCATTTCCAGACGGATTTTTATTACCCCCAGACCAGGAGATTCCCAGGCGGAGCAGCCCCACGGGTCGCCAGTGCAGCTGTTTTGGCTGGCGCGGCTGTTTTGGCCGGCGCGGCTGCTTTGCCGGCGCCCCAGCGCGGCAGGTCTCCGTACAAAATACACTGGTCTGTGTGCCCTTTTAACTGGCGAGTGGAGCTACGGGAAGGCAGATTAAAAAGGGGACTGAATCAGGGAGCCAGCCCAGGAGATCCCTAGGCAAAAAAGCACTACGAATCTCAGCGCCACTGTTTCAGCCTGTGCAGTGTGTCCCCACAGGGGAAATCACACAGATCCCGGCGCCTTTTCAACAGGCGACTGGAACACCTGGGAGTCGACCATTCAACTAAAAACACAAAAGGCTCTGAGACAGCGAGCCAGGTGATCAGGCTCGGCTAAAACAGCAATTGGAA
>CAUYQU010014189.1:0-48549 GCA_963574635.1 Cheracebus regulus | reverse complement strand
TTCTTTCTCCTTTTCTCTCTTTTTCTAAAATCTCTTCCTCTTTCTTTCTCTTTCATTTTTTTCTTTCTTTTGCAGTTTCTTTCTTTCTCCTTTTCTCTTTTTCTAAAATCTCTTCCTCTTTCTTTCTCTTTCATTTTTTCTAAAAAAAAAAAAAAAAAAAAAATGAAAATAAGTGAACTAAGTTCTTAGCCCAAAAAAGCTAGGGAAAGAAGCACAAGGTAAACCAAAAGAAAGCACAAGAAAGAATAGTAAGGATAAAAGCAGAAAATAATAAGGTAGAGAATGAAAGAACAGTAGAACTGATTAGCAATCCCTAAATATGGATTTTTAAAATATTTAAAAATGAATGAAACACTTGCATAAAAAATGGAGAGAAAGCACAAATATATGAAATAAATGACAAAAGAGACATAACTGTTGACAAAGAAGAAATTTTTATGAGATTAGGCTAGGTGCAGTGGCTTATATCTATAATCCTAGCACTTTGGGAAGCCAAGTTGGGTGGATCACCTGATGTCAGGAGTTCGAGACCAGCCTGTTCAACATGGTGAAACCCCATCTCTACTAAAACTACAAAAAGTAGCTGGGCATGGTGTCATGTTCCTGTAATCCCAGCTACTTGGGAGGCTGAGGCAGGAGAAGTGCTTGAACTCAAGAGGTGAAGGGAGCAGTAAGCCAAGATCGTGCCATTGCACTCCATCCTGGGTAACAAGAGTGAAACTCCATCTTTAAAAAAATTTAAAAAAGAGATTATATTGTAGATCTCTATAAAAATAATATGAAAACAGTACCAATTTGCTCTAGGAAGCTTAAAGCTTAAATAAACCAATTTCCATAAAAGATCTAGAAAAAATCCTGAAGAAACTACCCCAAAACATCACCAGATCTTTTTTTTTTTTTGAGACGGGGTCTCACTCTGTCACCCAGGCTGAAGTGCAGTGGTTTAATCATGGCTCACTGCAGCCTCCATCTCCCAGACTCAAGCCATCCTCCTACCTCAGCCTCCCAAGTAGGTGGACCACAATTGTGTGGCACCACACTTGGCTAATTTTTGTATTTTTTATAGAGACAGGAATTCACCATGTTGCCCATGCTTGTCTTGAACTTGGGGCTCAAGCAATCCACCTGTCTTGGCCTCCCAAAGTGCTGGGATTGGATGTGAGCCACCACACCTGGTTCAAACTTTCAAAGACCAGATATTCTCCATTCTTTATTAATTGCTTTAGAGAACTGAAAATAAAGGAATGTGTTTTAAGTCTTTCTTGAAAGTAAGTACTACATTGACACCTGAATCTGAAAAGGCAAGTACAAAAATGAAATTACAGAACAATATCACTTATAATCTTATAAATATTGAAGTAAAAGTGGTAAACAAATTATTCATAAACCAACCAATACCACAATAAGAAATCAATGCACCGTGACCAAATGGTGTCTTTTCCCCAGGAATGCAAGGTTGGTTCAACATGAGGAAATCTATTAATATGACATATTAATAGATCTAAGGAAAAAAATCATGATTATCTCTGTCAATATTGAAAAGCCTTTGAAAAAATTCAATACAGATTTCTGATATATCATTGAAGAAAATAGGAATAAATAGATGCTTTTTTAACCTGATAAAATATTTGAATCCTTAAGTCAGGTGCTTGTTGATGGTAAAATGCTAAAGGCATTTCCACTATAAGACCAGGATCAAGGCAAGGGTATTCATTATGTCTGCTACTATCCCACAATTGTACTGGAGGTATTAGCAATTAGATGAGAGAAATCCTGGCATGGATATTAGAAAAGAAGAGCCAGAACTATCTCGATTTTCACATAATATGATAGTATACTGGGACAACCCTAGAGAATCAATGATAAAAGTAAATTAAACAATAAAAGAAGTCATTATGCTAGCAGGAAAAAGTTAACATACCGAACTTATTAGCTTTCTTATACGTAAATAAGAACCAGTGTGAGGATACAATGGCAACAAAGAAAATAAGATACTTAGAAATAAACTAAGAAAGATGTGGGCAAAGCCGTGATAAGAAATATTTTTAAGCACTTCTGAAAGATGTGAATGTAGTCTTGAACAAATAGAAAGACATCCCTTGATCTTGGATGGGTTGATTTAACATCATAAAAAAGACACTTTGTCCCAAGTTTAATTTATGAATTTAACACAATCCCAGTGAAAATATCAGTAAGTTTTTTTGTGGAGCTAGACAACTGATACTTAAGTTCGTATGAAACAACAAATATGCAGTAACCACACTAACCCTGAAAATTAAGAACTCCTGGGAGGAATAGCTCTACAAAACATTAAAATGAATTATAAAGCCTCTATAATTAAAACAGTGTGGTGAAATTGATGCATGAATATTCAAAGTAGCAGTAGAATTGAATAGAAAGTCTTGAAATATACCCAAGAACATACGGAAATTTAGTATATGACAAAGGTGGTGTCACAAATCACTGTAGCAGAGATTACCTTTTCAATACATGGTGCCAGGATGACCAGGCAGCCTTTGGAAGAAGATAAAATTAATGCATTCCTTCCAGTATATACAAGAATAAATTCCAAATGGATTGAGAGCTAAATATAAAAGGTGAAATCATAAAAGTACTAGAAGTGGCTAGGCGCAGTGGCTCATGCCTGTAATCCTAGCACTTTGGGAGGCCAAGGCAAGAGGATAGCTTGAGCCCAGGAGTTCAAGACTAGCCTGGGCAACATGGCAAAATGCCATCTCTACTAAAAATATAAACACTCAGGTGGGAGGATCACCTGAGCCTGGGGAGTTTGAGGCTGCAGTGAGCCGTGATCTTGCTAATGTACTCCAGCCTGGGTGACAGAGTGACACCCCATCTCAGAAAAAAAAAAGCACTAGAAGAAAACATGAGTGAGTTTTTACCTAACATGGATGTAAGAAAAGGTTTTCTAACAATGACTCAAAATCCACATGTAGTTAAAGACTGGCAAGTTTGATTGCAAAAACTAAACACTTTTGATGTGGCAAAAAATAAAAGAAAAGAAAAAGGCCACCATAAGCACAGTCCAAATGCAAATGACTTTGTAGGAGAGAGTATTTGCAATGTATATCAGAAGCGTTAATATCCCCAATATGTAAAGAACAGTTAACATTGAGGAAGGGATACCTGATAGAAAAAATGGGCACAAAACATGAAAGATAATTCACATCAAGGATATACAAATGGCCTTTAAGCAAATGAAAAGTTGTTCAACTTCACTCATAATTAGAGAAATGGAAATGGCTTTGGGCTGTCATTTTTAATCTGTCAGATTCACAAACATGAAAAAGCTAGGCTGTGAGGAGATGAGCAATCCGACAGGTTGCTGGAGGACTACAAATGGGTATAACCCTTTTGAAGGGAAGCATGGCAATTGTGTTTGTCTGCTTTGCATTGCTATAAAGGAATACCTAAGCCTGGCTAATTTATGAAGGAAAGAGGTGTGATTTGGCTCACAGTTCTGGAGGCTGTACAGGAAGCAGGGTATCAGCATCTGCTTCTGGTAAGACCTTTTAATCATGGCAGCAGCGAAGGGGAGCTGGCATGTTCCATAGTGAGGCCAGGGGACAAAAGAAAAGAGGAAGAGACGCCATTTACCTTTTAACAACCAGCTCGCCTGTGAATCCATTACTGAAGGGAGGGGCCGAGCCTTTTATGAGGAATCCGTCCCAATGACCCAAGCAACTCCCACCAGGCCCCAGCTGCAACTTGGGGACCACATTTCAACATGAGATTCGGAGGGGACAAATATGCAAACCGTATCAGCAATATCTGTCATAACTGCCTGTACATGTATGTTTTGACCCCGAAATCCCACTTCTGGGAATTCACTCTTGAAGATATACCTCGAAAGTATGAAAATACCCACACACGAGGTTATTCACTGCAGCATTACTTGCAATTCCAAAATACTGGGAAGAGCCTGAATGTCCAAACATGGTGGGGTGGTTGAATAACTGTTGGATAGTACGTAGTACCTGGCACAGTGGAGTACTATGCAACTGTGAAAAAGAAAGAGGAAGGTTTCTATGAACTGGCATGGGTTGTATCCCAGGATATACTGGTGTGTGACAAAGGCAAAGTGCAAAAGAGCATCTGTGGGTGGGAGTAGGGACTGAAGGCAGGTGAGCATGACAGTTCTTGGTGTAATGCTGGTGAGAGTTGCACGCTGTATGCTTTCTTCAAACTCGTCAGACTGTACACCTATAGTGAGTAAATTTATGATATGAAAATTGTGCCTAAACAGAGAGGTTAAAAGAACATCTTTATTATGCCACTGTTGTATATTTAAAAAAGTAAAATAAATGTATCCACAATAGCCAAGATTTGGAAGCAACCTAAGTGTCTACCAACCAACAGGTGAATGGATGACGAAAACATGGTGCATCTACTCAGTGGTATACTATTCAGCCATAAGAAGAGTGAGATCCTCTCCTTTGCAACAAACAATGTGGATGGAACTGGAGGCCATTGTGTTAAGTGAACTAAACCAGGCACAGAAAGACAAACTCTTCATGTTCTTGCTTATTCTTGGGAACTCAAAACAATGGAATGCATGGAGATAGAAGAAGCATGGTTACCAGAAGCTGGGAAGGGTAGTGGGGGCAGTGGGGATAGTTAATGGGTACAAAAAAATAGTTGGAAAGAATGAATGAGACCTAGTATTTGCTAACACAGTAGTGTGTCTATAGTCTATAATAATTTAATTGCAATTTAGAAGTAACTAAAAGAGTGTAATCGGATTGTTTGTAACACCAAGGATAAATGCTTCAGGTGAGGGAGACTCCATTTATCCTGTTGTGATTATTATGCATTGCATGCCCATATCAGAATATCTTGTGTACTCCATGTATATATACCTACTGTTTACCCATAAAATTAAATATGAAAAAAATTAAAGTAGAATAAGAAAATAGACACATATCTGTATTGTTGAGTAAAAAAGAAATATGGGAAAGGAGAGCTAGAATCTAATGAGATTGATTACTGATGGCGTTGCTGGAAGCAGGGTTGAAGGATGGGAGGATGGGAAGTAGACAGGAGTCAGAGTGAGATTTCTCTGAGTGTGTCTGTCTGTATGCTTTTGACATTAATCATCTTGTTAGTATTTCACACTACAAAACAAAAAGCATCAAGGGCTAGCGATGAAGCCTAATGTGGAATGAAAACAGAAACAAATGAAAGCAGCTGTATTTCAAGTGGATACAGAGCCATGCTGAAAGTTGGGGGAGCTCCCCAAGCAACTTTTGGGCTCTGTATTTTGACTATATACCACCAGGCTAATAAGAGAAAACAACTGTAAAAAACACATATATGACTACTCTAGTAGGGTTTGTTTTTTGAAGTGATGTGGATTAGCAGTTCTGAAATGATTTATGTTCAAGATTGAAGAAAGATGTAAATATATTGTGAGTAATGGGAGCCATTTTTCCCCCTAAATCAGTGAAGGGAGTTACACATATGGGAAGGTAGAAGGCTAGAATTAGTCCCGTGGTGTTGGGTTGGAGTTTGAGGTATCAGTATGAACACATACCTACACAGAGTTCTAGAAATAAATGCATGTATGAATGTAGCTGTCTGCTAAGATAGCTTAGATGCAATGATGTCTCAGTAGTAAACCTAGCACCCTGATCTTTTTTCCTAAATAACTTCTCCACTAAATGCTGCACCCCGCAGCTCACGCCTGTAATCCCAGCACTTTGGGAGGCTGAGGCGGGTGAATCACCTGAGGTCAGGAGTTCAAGACCAGCCTGACCAACAGGTGAAACCCCGACTCTACTAATAATACAAAAAAATTAGCTGGGCATGGTGATGGGCACCTATAATCCCAGCTACTCAGGAGGCTGAGGCAGGAGAATCGCTTGAACCTAGGAGGTAGAGGTTGCAGTGAGCCGAGATCATGCCATTGTACTCCAGCCTGGGCGACAAGAGCAAAACTCTGCCGCAAAAAAAAAAAAAAAAAGAAAGACACAGAGCCAGGCACCTGAAGGAAGAGTGTTTCTTATAGTAGATCAACAATGCAGAAGGAATTTACGTAGTCCCAACACATCTCCCTGCAAAATTCGTACTAATTTCAAAGGGTGAGTTACAATTTTACAGTGAAGAAATATAGCAGATACTACCTGAATCAAGTGATCAAAAGACACCATGAATACCCGGACAGCTAGACAGCTGTGGCTCTGGCTTGAAGCACTGAGGCCCTGCCATCGTTTCTGTGATATTCCTGCCCAAAATCTACAACCTGAATCTAATTATGAGGAAACATTAGAAAAACCCAAACTGAGTGATGTCTACAAAATAATTGGCCTTTACTCTAAGAAAAATGTCAAGGTCATGAAAGAACAGTTCCAGATTAAAGAAAACTAAAGAGGCACAAAAACTGGATGTTTGCGTAATGCTGGATCCTATCCCAGACCAGGCAACTTTGTGTTCTTTTCTTTGGCTCTCAAGGGCATGATAGGACATTTGGTGAAATTTGAAGGTCTGTGAATTAGATATGTTTTATGTCAATGTTAGTGTTCTGATTTTTAAGAAATACATAGTGAAGAGGTAAAGGGGCATTGTAGCTTTGTCTTGCTCTGAAACAGTTCAGAAAACAATGTGTATGTGGGGATATATTTGTGTGCATGTCTGTAGGGAGGGAGGGAGAGTGAGAGAGAGAGACCGAAGGGTAAAGAAAGCAAATGAGATGTCAACATTTGGGGAATCTGAGTGAAGGATATACAAAAATTACTTGTACTATTTTTTTTTTTTTTTTTTTTTGAGATGGAGTCCTGCACTGTTGCCCTGGCTGGAATGCAGTGGTGTGATCTCAACTCACTGCAGTCTCCGCCTCCTGAGTTCAAGCAGTTCTCCTGCCTCAGCCTCCTGAGTAGCTGGGACTACAGGCGTGTGCCACCACACCCAGCTAATTTTTTTGTATTTTTAGTAGAGACAGCGTTTCACAATGTTGGCCAGGATGGTCTCGATCTCCTGACCTCGTGATCTGCCCACCTCGGCCTCCCAAAGTGCTGGGATTACAGGTGTGAGCCACTGCCCCTGCCCTACTTGTTCTATTTTTGCCAATTTTCTGTGTCTTGTGTTTCAGAATAAAAATCTGTTAAAAAGTGGGATAGTATCATATCCTTCTTAGTAGTGTTAAGGATTAAATGAGATAATAACCAGCTAGTACTGGGACCTGGACATAGGAATCGTGAAAGAAACGATAGCTTTGATGATCAGGAGTGATGGCTTGATGCCGGCTCTGAGTTGACCTGTTGGAGATGTCCCTTTCTTAATGGGGGATGATAGATGGCAGCCTCCTTCATGGCAGGAGCCCTAAGCTGAGCATTTGGTGACTTGGGTTCCCATTAGCCCTGACACCCACCTGCTATGTGACTATAAGTTGGCAGTCATTCAAAGTTCATTTTTTTTTTTTGGAGGGCTACCTTCTTCTTAGGCCTACTTTTGAATGAGTTTGATTCATTCGCTATTTAATGTATTCACTTATTAACATCATTTATTGAAAATCATGTGCCAGGCACTATTCCCTGCAATAAGCCAGCTCCACAGGGAATGAATGCTGTAGTTTAGGGGAGAGAAATATGCACTACGGTAGCAGTATAGAGAAACGTGCACAACCAGGTGCATATTTCCTGGTGAGGTGCAGTTCAGGAGTTTTCCTGGTGGGTGGTGGGGTGGAATTCAGTCTTCTTAGTGGAGTGTAATTCAGGTGTTCTGGTGGGTAAAATTCAGAGTCTTCCTCGTAAGGGGTGATTCAGAGTCTCCCTGGGAAGTCAGTGCTCACATGATCTGGGAGAAGGGCTGTAGGTGCTCACCTGTGATGCGGGGAATATAGGATGGACAGTGAGGCCGTGCTGGCCACTGTCCTGAGAGTATGAGAGAGTGGCTGGGGCAACGGGCAGAGTGGGCGCCGGAGCATCTGACCAAGATTGAAAATGACTGCAGGTTTGTAGAGAGGAATATTGGCTCGGGAAGCAGTCCCGAACTCAAGAATCCAGACCAGTGCCAGCCTGCAGAGTTTTAACTGGTTTACGGCAAAATATGAGAAATGAAGACAGTGGTGGTGTCTGATACTCACTGGGAAGGACTGCCAACTGCTCTTTCTCAGGAAGAACTACTTTTATGCCTGAGCTCATTTTTTAACATAAAATACACATTCTTTTATGAAATTATATTGAAAGCAGATGGCAATTTTTTTTTAACGTCCTTACTTAGCAAAATAAAAAGTTGTCAGTCCTATATTTGTCTCCCCATTAAATTTTTAAATACTGGATTATAAAATCTAAACAGCTGGGAACTTAAGCATTCTAGACTTCCTGAATGAAGTTTCATGGTAATTTCTGGTTTAAAAAATGTATTTTAAAAAACATATATAATATTTTTAACATATATGAAATTATAGAGAATAAGAGGAACATTGGGTCACCTGCCCTCTGGATTTCAGAAAAGCGCATACTCCCTGGTACCAACCTTCATTATTTTTGCATTTTCATTTTCACTGATGATTTGTTTACCCATCCTTTCCCCCTCCAGCCCATTAGAGTGGGACTTGGCTTGAGGCCAGGCCTGCGTTTGCATGAAATTTTTTTGATAGAGCTTTTTGGGAGCTCATTCTTGGAGACAGCTCTTTTGATGCAGGAACATTGGGATGGACTCTGTATTAGTCTGTTCTCACACTGCTATAAAGGAATACCAAGACAAGGTGGCAGGAGAGAGAAGTGAGCAAGAGAGGAACTACCAAACACTTATAAAACCATCAGATCTTGTGAGAACTCACTCCCTATCCCGAGAACAGCATGCGGGCAACCAACCCCATGATCCAATCACCTCCCACCAATCTCTCCCTCAACACCTGAGGATTACAATTCAAGATGAGATTTGGGTGGGGACACAAAGCCTAACCATATCAGGGCCCCAAACAAATCATTACACTTTTAAAAGGAAATTGTGGTGAAATGTACCTGACATGACATTTACCACTTTAACCATTTTCCAGTGTACCATTCAGTGACATTAAGTATGTTCACATTGTTGTTTGACCATAACTACTATCCATCTGCAGAACTTTTTTGACTTTCCAAACTGAAACTTTATACCCATTAAACAGTAACTCCTTCCCTCTCCCACAGCCCTGGTAACCATTGTTACACTTTGTCTTGGTATTCCTTTATAGCAGTGTGAGAACAGACTAATACAGAGTCCATCCCAATGTTCCTGCATCAAAAGAGCTGTCACATGAATGTGACTACTCCAGCACCTCAAACAAGTGCAGTCATGCAGTATTTGTCCTTTTGTATCAGACTTATTTCACTTAGCATGTCGTCTTCAGAGTTAATCCATGTTGTAGCAGGTATCAGTATGTCCTTCCTTTTTAAGGCTGAATAATATTCCACTGTATTCCGTATTTTGTTTAGCTGTTCATCTATCAATGGAAATCTGAGTTGTTCTCTACCTTTTGGCTATTGTGAACAATCCTGCATTAACGTAGGTGTACAAATATTTGCTGAGTTCCCTGATTTAATTCCTTTGGGGTGTATATCCAATAGTGGACCGTGTGGTAACTTTATGTTTAATTTTTGGAGGAACCATTATACCATTTTCCATAGCAGCAGCGCCATCTTACATTCCCACCAGCAATGCACAAGGGCTGCCGTTTTTCCACATCCTCACCATCACTTGTTTTTTGTTTTTTAATGACAGCCACACTAGTGAGTGTAAAGTGGCATCAAACCATGACACTTTAAGCTTCACGTTTTTATGACCAGGTAATATATGAAGCTGCCATCTGTTCTCTATTCTGAATCCTGTCCTCTCTTTGACTTCATATTCTCCTTCAGCCTGACTTAATTATTGTTGCCTGTGCACAAAGTTGTACACAAAATACTTTCTGTGTAGTTTTTAACAGGAGAGCACTGGAGAAAGCCTAAATGTCCATCAATAAAAGCAAGGTTAAATAATGTGTACCACACAGAGATTGGGAAATAACATGCAGCAATGAACAAGAATGAATCACATCTGTAAATGCTGGCATTGAGCGAGGTCCATGACATATTGCTAAGTGGAAAAAACGAAGCCATACAAGAACACGTTAAAAACTACACATGTGAATATCCAGAAACTACAATGAACTCAACCAATAGCAAGAAAAAGAAATAATCCCATCAGAAAGTGGGCTAAGGACATGAATAGATAATTCTCAAAAGAATATATAGAAATGGCCAACAAACATATGAAAAAGTGCTCAACATCACTAATGACCAGGGAAATGCAGATCAAAGCCACACTGTGATATCACCCTACTCCTCCAAGAATGGCCATAATCAGAAAAATAATAAAAGATGTTGGCGTGGATGCAGTGAAAAGGGAAGATGTCCACACTGCTGGTGGGAATGTAAACTAGTACAACCACTAAGGAAAGCAGCGTGGAGATCCCTCAGAGAACTAAAGGCAGGACTACCATTTGATCCAGCACTCCCACTACTGAGTATCTGTCCAGAGGAAAAGAAGTCATTGTACGAAAACTTGCACACTCATGTTTATAGCAGCACAATTAGCAAATGCAAAAAGGTGGAACCCACCCAAATGCCCATCAGTCAACGAGTGGGTAAAGAAACTGTGGTGTATGCATATATATTATATATATACACATATATATATATGCACACACACATATGTGTATTTATATATATCTCCACTCATTGATATTATATATATATATCTACATATATCTTTATATATATGTTGGAACACTACTCAGCCATAAAAAGGAATGAATTAATGGCATTTGCAGTAACCTGGAGGGGGTTGGAGACTATTATTCTAAGTGAAGTAACTCAGGAGTGGAAAACCAAACATCATATGTTCTCACTGATTAGTGGACGCTAAGCTATGAGGATGCAAAGGCATAAGAATGACACGGTGGACTTTGGGGACTCGGGGGAAAGGATGAGAAGAGGGTGAGGGGTAAAAGACTGCAAGCTGGGTTCAGTGTATACTACTTGGGAGATGGGTACACCAAAATCTCACCACCAAAGAATTTATGTAACCAAATACCACCTGTTCCCCCCAAAACCTTTGGAAATAAAAAATTAAAAAATCAAGCCATAAAAGAGCACATTAAAAACTACACATGTGAATAGATATGTCTATCTACATATATATATATATCTTTATGTGTAATACATGTGTATATGTATTACATGTAACATATATAATGATGTACTGTATGTAATGATTCTTATATGTGTACAAAATAATCATGGCATAATATAAATGCACATATAACTTTTTCAAACACACACAGAAAGCTCTGGAAAAACAGGCAGAGATGGTTGACTGTGATTACTTCTGAAAAAGAGACTGAGGTGAGTGGAGGAGGGGAATTTCAATTTTTACTTGTTGTGCTTCCAACTGTTTGAGTGCTGTTTCTTTTTTTAACAAGAAGTGTATTACTTTTGTAACTTAAAAAAATAAAAAGAAATGACAAATATAGTAAGCCCAATGTGCAAGTCATAAAACACACATCCTCAATCATGGGGCCATACACGTTTTAAGGGCACGTAATGGTAATGCATTATTCTAATGCTTAGTGGGAGGCAGACTCCATTCTAAGCACTTGAAATAACCTATTTATCACAGAAAACTACACTATGGAGGAGGTTATCTCTGTTTTACACATAGGGAAATAAGCTCAGAGGGGTGAAGTTACGCACCTGAAATCACACAGCTAGTGAGTGGTGTATATTTAGTTCTTTAATGGTGAGACTTCTTCTTTTTTCCAGACAGGTACACTGGTAATTTTTTAGAACATGGATTTTAACTTCTGTTTTATTTATTTTTTCATACTGAGATAGTGCAGGCTGTGTTTGTAAGATTCAAGGACCATTAGGGTCTGGCATTTTCTTTGTTTGTTTGGCTTTATTTGAACACAGCTCTGATGATAAGAGCCCTTGGGCATGGGAAGAGTGCCAGGAGTTTGACATCAGTCTCTATCAGAAATAAATGACGTCGTGTTTCTATTTTAAATAAAGAGAATTACTGGGTAGGACACCCCATAGCTTTGCTCTGAATCCTAGATATGAATGGAGACTTCATAGATTATCCTAAAGTTGCTGTTGATTTCTCTAATTCTGGATATATGCATTCTATTGATTTGCCTCTGCACATGCACCATGCATAAGTTGCTCCTAGAAGCCGAAGTGGCGGGTATGGAATGCCACCTTGCACCGTGTTATCAATAGTGTTGCATTTTCGAGAAGCGTTGATTAGTTACTTTACAAATCATCCTTTTCCTTGAATTAGCTCTCTTGGGTGGCACCATCTTTTTTACACCTAAATGAACAGATTTCACAACAAAGATTTCTAAGTGCATCATTTTGTTAAACTCTTAAAACTGTTAAATTAATAAAATCAGCTTAACAGAATCTTGATTAGTTCAAAATTGCTTTAAATTTGGTCATTAAGTTTCAGGGAACATGTAATTTTCTCCACATCTGGAACAGCTGCAAGGCGTGAGGGATGAGGACACAGCACTGTAACAAATGCAGAGGAAGGGAAGGAAACGCTTTGTCATCGACGGTTTCTGCACTGCTCATTTGCAGCCCCCAGAAATAAGCTTCTTGGAGAGACATTAGGTCCTGCATTATTTCTCCAAGAACGTCCCTTTCCTGCAGCGAGAAGGCCAATGCAGAACAGCTGGGCATCCAGGGATCTGGGCTCGCTTTCTGAGAACTCTGAGAACTCACTGTGTCACTAGACACACGTTCCTCTCTCTGTGCCTCAACATCCCATCTGGGAATTGGGCTGGCGTTCTGGATATCCCCTTCCATTAGCTTGCTAGGGGCTGGGGCTGATGGGGGAATAGTGGTGTCTTTTGCTAGGAACCTTTGGACACATCTGAGATGCATTATTTGGATAACACATGTCAAGATGCATTTGTCTGTCTTCTCTGCTGCCTTGCTGCTTGCTGGCTCTTTGGCTCTTGTGGTTGGGACTCCAGGATCAGGTCCGTGAGACTCTGACACTGATGTCGCCTGCGTGGCAGCAGCCAGACTCTTCCTCTGCATCTTTTTGTATGTTGGGGCCAACGTTTGACAAGCTCCTTAGCTGACTTGGTGCTCTGTGGTGTCTGACCGGGCGGAGGACCATGGCGCTTGGAATAGCACCACTTGATTCATCACTGGCAGCTGCGGAGGGGCAGCGCAGAGGGAACAGATCAGTACTTAACTGGCAATCCCAATGTGAGAAGGAACTGAGGCCCATTAGCCCAGTGGTGGAAATCCTGGAAATTCTAGATCTAACTCAAAAATTCCCAGATTTGCGCTCCCAGGCCCTCCTTTCTACCAGGAGGACCTGGGAGCTCAAATCTGGGAATTTTTGAGTTAGATCTAGAATTTGAGTCCAGAGGCAACTTGGATGGAACTCTCTGTGCTTGTGGCCACTGCTAGCCATTAAGCGGAGTGCCACCTGCAGGAGCAGTGATGATGTGGATCGGGCCCAGCCCCTGCATGCGTGCTGTGTGCTGGGCATCACAGCCCCCTCACAACCCTGCAGGGTAAGACGTCTGACTCCCATTTTACAGATGAAGGAGCGCGCCTAGTGGGATTATGTAAATTATACTGTGAGTCAGTGACAGGGTTAGGATCTGAACCCAGAAGTGAGGAGTGACTGCGGAGTCACTGGAGGGAACAGGGAGAAAGAGAACTGGAGGATGATCTGTTGTCTCAGGCAAGCTTTAGGCTGAGGTTCTAAGTCATGCTCTAAAGGTCTCTGCAGAGTCACTCCTTAGCTTCATTATGCAGAGAGCTTGTGGCCAGGCAGCACTGGGCAGGGGCTTATGCTAGGCCCCTAACCCCACAGGCATCGAAACTTAGAGGAGACCAGTGTCTTCTGCTGGTCCTTTAAAAATTGTCATTTGGACTGGGCATGGCAGCTTATGCCTGTAATCCCAGCACTTTGGGAGACGGAGGCAGGAGGATCACCTGAGGTCAGGAGTTCGAGACCAGCCTGGGCAACATGGCGAAACCGCATCTCTACTAAAACATAGAAAAATTAGCTGGGTGTGGTGGCGGGCGCCTGTAATCCCAGCTACTCGGGAGCTTGAGACAGGGAAAATTGCTTGAACCAGGAGGTGGAGGCTGCAGTGAGCCAAGATCACACCACTGCACTCCAGCCTGGGCGACACAGTAAGACTCTGTCTCAAAAAAATAAAAAAGTCATTTGCTCACTAGTGTCAGTTTCCAAGTCCCAAGTCTCCCATGAACGCCAAATGCCTTCTGATATTGATGGTACTTCAACAGGTGACTGCAGCCCAATTTTATCCGATGTTTCTGATGACTGAACAGCTAAAGTTCAGTGGCACTTATCTGCTGTCATCAGAAACATGAGGGGAGGGGAGGGGATAGTGGAAGAAGGGATATTGCCAGGGAGGTGAAGGACACAGGGAGACAGAGTTCTCCCTGTCGTGTGTGCCCACCCGCAGAAGGGGGTGGAAGCTTGGGCCACACACAGAGGGTCTGGTCCCAAACGCGGAAAGCCCGGGCAATGGCTTTTCTGAGTGCAATCCCACTTGATAGAATGCGAACACTTTGGATGTCTGGAATTCTGTAAGAACCCGATGGAAAGAGACTATGAGGTTTGGAAGATTCTCCTCCCTGGGCATCCCTTTAGATGTTCAGGTGGATTTTACAGAAGAGGCTGAGGGCCCAAAGCTGTGGCTAGCTGTCGGATTTCCATTAATGTCTCCTACCATCTCCAAGGCCTAAATGACAAGGCTTTTGATGACAGCAGTGGAACAATGGTAACCTATATTATATTCACTATCTTTCATGCCTTCATCATCATACCTCACTGATATGTAGACAGATACACATGAACAGAAGCATTTTATACAGATACACGTGTAGGTGTGTGACCTAAATTTAAAGGATGCATATTAAAAGGAGAATTGTAGCTAATCATATGAAGTATTTTCAGCCTGTGAAATGTGGCCTCTAGAAGCATGACATAAAACAAAAACACTTTCGCTAAATTCCTTCCCTTTACAATCCCCTACTATCCTCCTATCCGGCCAAAATATAGATACTTTTTTGGTACGCTGGCTTTAAAAACAGCTCTGTCTTCCAAAGACATGGCAAAGTTTTCTAGTTACTGTCTTTTTAATACTTCCTGGTATTCTTAGAGTCCACAGCTTTGAGTGCAGCTGGAAAAGATCTATACGGAGGATATATTTGGACAGGTATTGAATATAATAAACTATATTTAAATATTTGTACGTGGAATTATTTTTTTTTATGGTGCTGTTCTTTAAATCACTGAATGAGGTCCTATCATTTCTCCAAAAGATATGTGAGCACTGTCTTTTGGAATATAGATCATTTTTGCCTTTGAAAGATATCTCACTTAAAAATGATTTCTACAGATGATCTTTTACATACATTTGTTATTGTGGCAAGCATTATATCCTGCTGTTTTACAGCAGTACTTGGAGATTTCTCCTGAAAATAGCCCTTTATTTGTGGAAAGCTGAAAGGGAGAGGGCAAGGAAGAGGACTTGCGATATTTCTTCTGCCTAGAGCTGAGTAAGGAGAGGAGAGGGCCGTGCAGCCCCCAGTCTGACCCTCCTTCCCTGTGCTCCAGAAGCAGCTTGAGGCTAAGAGAAATATTTGGCTCTTCTCTTCTGCTAAGAGGCTTAGAATCCTGTGATTCTTATTTTCCACTTATGCCTGCAAGGCCCTCCTCCCTCGCTCCCTCCCTCCCTCCTTCTCCTTTGTCAATTTGAAGAGCTCTTTCTGTTCCTAGCAGTTATCTAGATAACAATCATTTGTTTTTGAGATTGATTCCTATAAAGAGTACATGGAGCATCTCATGGGCTAAAACGTGGTAAATTGTCAAACTTTTCAGAGTAGGAAGATGCCTGCCGGCTAGGTAGAAGGTTTCTGATTTTATGGTGAAAACAGCCAAACACACAAATAAGCAAACACACACATAAACCACCGACTGATCCAGCCCAGCAGCAGGCGAGGTTTGCGGTTGCCCAGCACATGCAAAAGAAGGGCTGGCATCTTGATGGACATTTGTGCCATCCACCTTGCAGGCAGATGGCAGCTTCCACTTCCTCACACCTTTGGATGTTTGGGGCGACCAAGTCGTGTACCCTGGTCCGTGAAATGCAAGTGGGTGCGACCTCATGGCACAGATAGTCAGAGTCTGAGTGTTGTTATCCATATTCTCTGCTTGCCCTGGCTATTTGGAAGCACATGCAGAGCTGAGCTTCCCTGGGCTTGGTGGCCAAGTGGCGTGAGGGGCAGCAGGTCCCCCAGCTGCCCATAGTGACCATGGGGCAGAAGCAGGAAGGAGAGCTTTCCTGTTACTGCATCATGGCCTCATCCATCCTGTCTGATGCAGGTGGATACCAGCAGGCCACAGAGGTTGGCACTGTGACACTCTTCCTGCCACACATGGCACACTCACCTTCAGCTGGGTGCCAACACTGTTCCCGAGACCATTCTAACCCCATGAGGAGGTTGGCTTGTGAGTGCTTCTATTTAGGCAGTCATTGGCCACAACAGAAGAATAAAGGGGTCTGATTAAGAGAGGGTGTGGGCTGGGTGCAGTGGCTCACTCCTGTAATCCCAGCACTTTGGGAGGCCAAGGCAGGCAGATCACCTGAGGTCAGGAGTTCGAGACCAGCCTGGCCAGCATGGTGAAACCCCATCTCTACTGAAAATACAAAAATTGGCCGGGTGTGGTGGCAAATGCCTGTAGTCCCAGCTCTTGGGAGGCTGAGGCAGGAGAATTGCTTGAGCCAGGAGGTGGGAGTTGCAGAGAGCCGAGATCACACCACTGCACTCCAGACTGGGCAACAGAGAGAGACCCCATCTCAAAAAAAAAAAAGTGTGTGATCCAGTTTGGGTTTGTGTCCCCCCCGAATCTCATATTGAATGAGAGGAGGGGCCTGCGGAAGGTGATTGGATCATGGGGGCAGATTCCCTCTTGCTGTTCTCGTGATAGTGAGTGAATTCTCAGGAGCACTGGTGGTTTAAACGTGTGTGGCACTTCCCCCTTAGCACTCTCTCTCTCCTGCTGCACTGTGCTAAGATGTCTTGGCTTCCCCTTCGCCTTCTGCCATGACTGGAAGTTTCTTGAGGCCTCCCAGTCAGTGAACCCTGCAGAACCGTGGGTTAATAAAACCTATTTTCTTCATAAACTACCCAGTCTCAGGTAGTTCTTTATAGCAGTGTGAGAACAGACTGATACAATATGTGTGAAGAAAACATACGTTCTTAGAGATCTGTTTGCCTGCTCCCACGGAGCCCTCGACTGGCGATGGGACATGCCAATTAGCAGGAGAGAGGGTGTGGTGGAGTTAGGCGTGGCTGGAGAAGTCACTCTGAACAGGCTTCAGTGCGCTAACTGATTTTTGGGGTGATTTATATGAAAACAGTTTAAAGCATTTACTAGCCGTAAGAACTAATTTCCAATAAATCAGACAGGATTCCCTTGGGAGCCTGAAATAAATGAGGGCAAAAGAAATTGCTAAGAGTTGTTGAGCAATAAAGAGATGGGTTCTAGATATCTTAAAATGATATTTAAATGGACAAAGTTGATTTAGCTGTCTTTTCTCATGTCTAGGAGTAAGATTGAAGTCCACAGCATGTCATTATAACCAGGAATTATTCACCAGGAGACTTGCAGCATTACATGTGCATTCCGCTGAACGGCAATTTTAATATTCCAGTTTCAGTACTCAGTTTAATGAAAAGGCATTAATTGCTTGGTTCCTTGCAAAGTCTGTAACAAAAAAGTGTTTCTAGAATGAGTTCAAATTTGGTACACAAGGCAGAATTTTCATGATCTAATGTTAGTCATTTTTTTCTAATTAAAAAATTTTAATGCATATATATTTTGCCATCTTCAACTTCTCAAGTACTATTACATACACACGGGTTATCTAGCATTGTGCCATCTGCCTTGGAAAATGCAGAGAAATAGAATATCACTGTGGTCCTTGCACTCCAGAAGTGTACATTTCATAGGAAAATGAAGCTGTGACACCCTCTCAGAAGGCTGAAGCCCCGCGTGTGTGCCAGATGTGAGGATGGAAGGACCAGCGGCCAGGAGATGCTGAAATTGCTTCAGGGAGGTGGAGGCAAAACAATGGGTCCCTAGGCACCAGCTAGACTTGGCCAGAGGGAGGAGACAGCTCATTTTGTCCCGGATGGGCAAGACCTGTGGCCAGAGCTGGATGCAGGAAGGAGTTCAGGGAGTTTCCAAGGACCAGAAGATGCTCTCTCAGCTGCCCACGCGGGTTCGGGAGATGTCTGTTCTGTTAGACATGGACGTTTCTCGTGACCAGGATGTAGCATCATTTCCTAAGGAGCTGGCGGCTCACAGCTCTCTGTGACCTGGGGGATGACTGTTCTCTTTTTTAGGAAGTTGAATGTGGGATGATCTTGGGAGAGGTGGGGAGAGAGGAAGGGAAGGACCCTCTAAGGATTGCCTCCCGACCCATTATCCACTTGCTTGTCCATCTACTCATTTCACTGAAGCCTCCCAACCACTGGGGCATTTTTCTACTCCATTTCACAGTTGAGAGGGCAGATTCCATGAGGGTGGAAATCACCCTAGAGTGGTCTTCAAATCCAGGTCACGCCCCTTTTCAGGACACTGGAAACATTTAGTCAACAGCAGGGAAGCCCTATCTTCTCAGTAAGTTCTAGGATGTAGGGGTGACCCAAACCCAAGAGTCCAGTTTCTGCCCTTGCCTTTCTCTTTCATAAAAGGTTGAATTGTGCCTCATTCAAGTGCGTGAACTTCCCCAGGCCCTGCTCAGCGCACCTAGCAGAGCCAGGATGTCCGTGGGGACCTTGCATTTGGGGGCATGGAGGCGGCCTCACCACAGTTTGCGGCTCAGGCACACCCCGCCCACTGCCACCACCACCACGCCCCCTCTCCCCCCAACAATGCGCCACCACCTCTCACAGGCCCTGACCCTGACTTTCCTGGAATCACTCAGTGCAAGTGGCACATGAGGCCTCTGCTTGCAAAGGTGGGTGTGACCTGTGTGCCCTGATGACTCCCGTGGACCATGGTTGCTGCTGCACTTCAGAAGGTGTCAGGAATGAACTCCTTCCGTGTCTCAGCAGTCCTGGGTGCTCCCGTCATCACCCTGAATAACTCCCAATACCTCTTTGGTCTCATTTCCAGAGTGTCACTCCATCCCGCCTACCCCCTTGGCCAGGCTGGCTTCTTTGAGGCTCTGCTAAGAGGCGAGCCAGCTTCCACCCCAGGGACCTCTCGCTGTGGCTCTGCTCGGGCCCATCTCTCCCCATACGCCTAGCTTCCCTCGTTCCTTCAAGTCTTTGCCGAAAGTCTCCTTTCTGGCCAGCATTTCCCTGACCCTGGCCCTCTGGCTTGGAACAGAGCCCGCGCACCCCTGCTCCCTTCCTGCAGTGAGGCTGGGGGAGGCTCCTGCAGGCCCGGAGCGCACGGCCCCCCAGGCGCCAGTTCTTCTCCCTATTCCCGACCTTTTTCTTCTCCAAAGCTCTTAGTCCCAGTTGACATATTGTGTGCTGGCTTGCTTGTTTTCTTTATTGTCTCCCTCCAGCCGCCTCCTAGGAGGGCAGAGGTTTTGGTCTTTTTCCTCCACTTCTCTCTCCTAAGTGCCTGGAGGTCTGCAGGGCACATGGCGTGTACTGTCTACATCTTTGCGGAAGGAGGGAAGGTTCCTTGTTTACTGATGCCCCCGCGCAAATCCCGTTCAGAGGACAGGACAGGCCTGGGACTCAGGTTGGAGCCCGCTGCCTCTCCCCTCCGCCCCCCTCCCCTCCGCCCTCCGGGCTTCCTGCCTGGAGAGGCCTCCTCCTGCCTGACTGTGGGAGGCAAGCCGTGCTCAGTCGGGCATCAGTTCCAAGCAGAGGGTTAACAGCGAACCAGGCAGAGGCCACTGCTTTTGTTCCTCAGTCCACGCGAGGTGGTGGCGTCAGCCGTGCTTCAGGGAGGGCGCCGGCTGCTCAGCCTCTCTGGAACTGCCCCTTGCTTCTGCAAGGAGCTGCGGGGACCCTGTATGGTATCCCGGACAGGGACACCCGAGCCTAGGGGCTGGGAAGTCATCTGCCTCTGGAGTCCTGTGCCTGGTGCATGGCCCCCACCCCTGTCCTTCCCCAAAGCACCAGCTGCCGCCTGGAAGAATTCTTCCCTCCCACCCGAGGCAGCCATGGGCATGCCCTGCCCTTGGTCCTCTTCTCCAGGGAACCCAGCCTGTGTTGAGGGAGGGTTTCTCAGTGCGGTTGAAATGCGTCCAGGGACGCGTGGGAACTCGCCGCCCATTACAGTCCTGCAGTTGGTGGAAAGGAGGATGGTGGGGTGAGGGGTGGGGAGTGGGTTTTTTAATTTAAACTGTTTTTCTGCAATATTCTAGATGTACAAAAAGATAAATAACAGTAAAATGGATAGCCTCATACCCGCCACCAGCCTGAGAAATAAAACACAAGTTATTGCTTACCTGGCCCCATCCTCCCCAGAGGTAACCACTGTCACGAATGCTTCTACACCTTTGCTGCGTGTGTATATAGATGAGGATAATTTTCGTTCATATGCTGTAGAACTTTATATAAATGACATTGTACTGCAAGCATGCTTTTTTAATTAAAATTTTTATTTGAAACAATTTCAGAAAGTTGAGAAGTTTTTTAAAACGTACAAGTACGATTTCTATATCATTTGCCAGTTTCATAGTTGTTCCCATTTCACTATATATACTTAATTATTCTCTCTCTCTGTATGTGTGTGTATATATGAAATGGTGCATATATGTAACGTTTTAACTTTCTTTTGAAACATTTGAGAATACATTGAAGACATGAGGCTTCTTACCTCTAAATAGCTCACTGTATATTTCTTAAGACCGAGGACATTCTTGTACATAACCATCTTTTATACATAACCACAGTGCAACTATCAAAATCAGGAAATTAACATCAGTGTGATACTATTATTATTTTATCCTCATCCCTTATAGAAATTTCAACAATTGTCCTCGTAATATTCTTTAAAGCAAATGAAAAACACTTTTTTTTTTTTTTTTTTTTTTTTTTTTGAGTTTTGGTCCCAGATTCAATCTGGGATCATGGGTTGCATTTCGTTTTAATTTTAATCTGGAAGAATTCTGCAGTCTTTGTTTTCTTTCTTGAATCGGACGTTTTTGACGAGTATAGGCCTGATATTTTGCAGAATGTCCCTCTGTTCTGTTTTGTCTGATGTTTCTCGTAGTTAGATTAGGTTACACAGTGTTGTCCAAAATACCACGGAAGCCATGTTACGTCCTTCTCAATACCTCATATCAGGAGATTTGCGCATTGCTGGTTGGTGTTAACTTATCGCTTGAATTAAGGTGGTTGCCTGCCAGGTTTCTCTACTGGAAAGTGCTGTTTATTTTTTCTAATTAATAAGTATCTCATGAGGTGGTACTTGGGGACTATGTGAATATCTTGTTTCTCATCAGGCTTAAAAGTTAACAATTTTAAAAAACAACTTTATTGTGATATCATTCATATACTGTACAAGTCACCATTTAGAGTGTACAATTCAATGGTTTTTAGTATATTCACAGAAATGTGCCACCATTGATTTTAAACATTTTTATTACCTCAACAAGAAATGCCATATCATGTAGCCATCACTCTCTCCCCATCACCACTCCCCATCGCCAGCCCTCTGCAACCATTGATCCACTTACAGCCTCTGTAGCTTTCTCTGTTCTGGACCTTTGTATGAATGAAATCATATGACATGTGGCCTTTGGTAACTGGCTTCTTTCATTTAGCATCATGTTTTTAAGGTTCATCCATGTTGTAGCATGTATCAGTCCTTCATTCCTTTTTATGACTGAATAATACTTCATTATATGGATATAACTCATTTGGCTATTATAAATTGTGATGCTATAAACATTTGTGCACATGCTTTTGTGTAGACATATATATTTTTTCATTTCTTTTTTGGGTTTCCAAAAAAGCAAAATGAGTAAAATTGCTGGGTCACGTGGTAACTCTGTTTAATTACTTGAGGAGCTGTTAGACCTGGACTATTTTTCCAAAGTGGCTGCACCAATTTACATTCTTACCAGCAAGGTATGAGGGTTCCAGTTTATCTGTCAACACTTGTTATTATCTGACTTTTAGATTCTCATCATCTTACTGGGTATAACGTGTTGTCTCATTACAGTTTTGATGTGAATCTCCCTGATAGCTAATAATTTCAAGTGTCTTTTTGTGTAGATTTGTATATTTTCCATTTGTATTTCTTGCTTAGAGAAATGTCTATTCAGAGCCTTTGCCTATTTTTAAATTGGGTTAACTGTCCTTTTTATTAGTAAGTTGTAAGCATTCTTTATATATTCTAGACGTAAGTTCTTTATAAGATATGTAATTTGCAAATATTTTATCCTGTTCCACAGTTTCAATTTTTTAATGGTATCCTTTGAAGCACAAAAGTTCTTTGTTTTGAAGAAGCCCAGTTTATCTGTTTTTTATTTTGTTATTCATGCTTTTGGTGTCATATCTAAAAATGCTTTGCCAATCCAAGGCTGTGAATGTTTATACCTGTGTTTTCTTCTAAGAATTTTACAGTTTTAGCTCTTTCATCCATCTGCCTTGTGTATACGGTATGAGGTAAGGGTTCAATTTCATTCTTTTGCATGTGACTAGCTAGTTGTCTCACTTCATTTGTTGAAAAGACTATTCTTTCCCAGTTGAATGGTTTTGGTGCCATTGTCAAAAGTCAATGATGACAACTGTATGGGCTTACTTCTAGGCACTCATTTCTATTCTATTGATCTGTATGTCTGTTTTTGTGCTAGTATCACATTGTCTTGATTACCATTGCTTTGTAGTAAATTTTGAATTCAGAAAGTGTGAATCCTCCCACTTTGTTCTTTTCTTAGTATTGTTTTGGCTATTCTGTGTCTCTTACAGTTTTATATGAATTTTAGAATCAGCTTGACAATATCTACAAAGAAGTCAGCTGAAATTCTCACAGGGATTGAATTGAATCCGTACAGCAATTTGGAGAGTACTGCCATCTTAATGATGTTCAGTTTTCTGACCCATGAACACTGATGTTTTTTCATTTATTTAGCTCTTTAATTTGTTTCAACAGTGTTTTATGATTTTTGCAGTGTAGGTTTTGGACTTCTCTTTTTACATTATTCCCAAGTAAGTTTATTATTTTTTATTAAATTGTTTTCTTAGTTTCACTTTCAGATTATTTATTGCAATTATGTAAAAATACAATTACCTCTATATATTGATCTTGTAACCTGCAACCTTGCTGAACCCATTCATTAGTTCTCATAGTTTTTTTTAGCGGATCCCTGAGGATTTTCTAAATAAAAGATCATCTCATCTGTGAATATAGTTTTATTTCTGCCTTTCCAACCTGGAGGTCTTTTATTTATGTTTCTTGCTTAGTTGCCCTGGCTACAACTTCCAGTGCAATGTTGAATTGGAGTAAAAGTGGACATTCTTGTCTTGTCCCTGCTCTAGGAGAAAACCAGCCAGTCTTTCATCATTAAGTATATTGTTAGCTGTGGGATTTTTGTAGATGTCCTTTATTAGGTTGAGGAAGTTTTCTTCTAATTGGGTGTTTTATCATGAAAGCATGAGGATTTAGTCAATTACTTTTCAGTGTCTATTGAGATGATCATGTGACTTTTGCTTTTTAGTCTATTGATTCATATGATGTATTACTTAGTTGATTTTCAGATACTGAACCAACCTTGACTTCCTGGGATAAGTCTCACTTGGTCATCGTATGTAATTCTTTTTACATTTTGCTGGATTCAGTTTGCTAGTATTTTGTTGAGGATTTTTGTATCCACAGTCATAAGAGGTATTGGTGAATAATTTTCTTATAATGTTTTTGTCTGGTTTTGATATCAGAATAATACAGGTTTCATAAAGTGAATTGGAAAATGTTCTCTCATATTTTTTGGAAGAGTTTGCAAAGAATTGCATTAATTATTATTTACATGTTTGGTAGAATTCAGTGGTAAGGTGATCTGGGCATGGATTTTTCTTTGTGGGTAGTTTTTTTTAAATTGCCAATTCAGTCTTTTCATGTTACAGGTATTCATATATTCAGACCATCTATTTTATCTTGAGTCAGTTTTAGTAGTTTGGGGTGTTTCTAGGAATTTGTTGATCTAAACTATCTAATTTGTTGGTGTACAATTGTTCATAGCATTCCTTTACAGTCATTTTCATTTCTGTAAGGTTGATAATACTGTCCCTGTTCTCATTTTTGCCTTTACTTTATTTGAGTTTTCTCTTTTTTTTCCTCTGTCAGTCTAAAGATTTGCTGATTTTGACATTTTCAAAGAATAAGCTTTTTGTTTCATCAGTTTTCTTTATTTATCTATTCTAATGTCTTTAATTTCCACTGTAACATTTATTATTTTCTTCCTTCTGCTTACTTTTGGATTAGTTTGTGGCTCTTGTTCCAGTCTTAAAGTGGAAGATTAGTTATTTAAGATTTTTCTTTCTTTACATTTTTTTTTTCTGAGTTCCTTTTATATTTTTTTAGGAGAGGATGTTTCACAGTATCCCATAAGTTTTGGTATGTTGTATCTTCATGTTCCCCAATATCTGTATTTTCTGATTTCTCATTTGATGTCTTCTTTAATACATTGGTTATGTAGGAATGTGTTGATTAATTATACATATTTGTGGGTTTTTCCACTACTGATTTCTAATTTCATTTCATTGTGGTTGGAAAACATACTTTGTATTATTTCTATCCTTTTACATTTACTGAGGTATGTTTTATGACCCTGCAGATGGTGTATCCTGAATAATGTTCCATGTACCCTTAAGAAAAATGTGTACACTATTCTTGGGTGGAGTGGAGTGCTCTAGAAATGTATGTTAGTTTGTTGGGTTGTAGTATAGTTCAGATCTTCTGCCTTCTTGCCAATATGCTATCTAGTTGTTCTATCTATTATTGAAACTGGAGTATTGCAGTCTCCAAATACTATGATTATTTTTGAGATGGCGTTTTACTCTTGTTGCCCAAGCTGGAGTGCAGTGTCGCACTCTTGGCTCGCTGCAGCCTTGGCCTCCAGGGTTCAAGCGATTCTCCTCCCTCAGCCTCCCAAGTAGCTAGGATTACAGTCATGTGCCACTATGCCTGGCTAATTTTGTATTTTCACTAGAGATGGGGTTTTGCTGTGTCGGTCAGGCTAGTCTTGAACTCCTGACTTCAGGTGATCCACCCACCTCGGCCTCCCAAAGTGATGAGATTACAGGCGTAAGCCATTGCACCCAGCCTCCAAATACTGTTATTGAATGGTGTACCTTTATCTTCATTTCTATCCATTTTTTCTTCATGTCTTTTGGTGCTCTGTTATTAGGTGCATTGTATTTATAATTGTTATATCTTCCTGATAGATTGACCCTTTTATTGTTATGGAATGTCCTTCTTCCTCTAGTAACATTCTTTTAAAGTCTATTGTGTCTGACTTGGTATAGCAACTCCAACTTTCTTGTGTTTGCATGATATATTTGTTTTCATCCTTTTAACCTTTTTGTGTCTTTGAATATCAGATGTGTCTTCTGTGAAAATACTTTTTATTTCTGTGTAGTCCTATTCATCAATCTTTTCTTTTACTGCATGTGTATTTTTCAGTTATAGTAAGAAAACTTCCTTCTACATCCAGGTCAAAAAGGAATTAACCCAATTTTCTTCTAGTACTTGTATGGTTTCATTTTTTTCTTATGTTTAATCTTTGATTCATTTGGGATTCATTATTGTGCTTGGTAGGAGATAATGGATTTAATTTTTTTAAATTGTTATTCAGTTGTTCCCACAGCATTTATTTAAAAACATCTGTTTTCTCCAGTAATTTTAGAGGCTGCCTTTATCATATATGAAATTTCCAAATGTGGTTGGGGCATATCTGGGCTTCTTCTATTTCACTTCTCTGTCTACTCAAACACCAGGATACACTGATTCAGTTATGAAGACTTTTCGTATTTTTAATGTCTGGTAGGGCTTATGTTCCCATTGAGGCTTTTCTGTTTTCCTGGCCATTCTTGAAGGTTAATTTTCCCTCATGAACTATAGTATCAATTTGTCTAGCTCCATAAAATTGCATTACATTTATAAATTAACGTGAGGAGAACTGGCATTGTGGTGATATTGAGTTGTCTCATCCAAGAACAATTTATGTCTTCCCATTCATTGAGGAATACTTTTGTGTTATGCATTAGTTTTAAAAAGTTTTCTCATGGAGGTTTTGCACTTACCTCTCTAAATGTATTTCTAAATAGTTTATCTTTGTTGTTGCAATTGTACATGGAAGTTTATAGTACTGATTTCTGAATGCCAATTTTATATTCTGCTAGTTTACTGAATCCTTTTTTTGTGTGTTTGAGTTATAAATGTGTTTTTTTCCAACTTATTTTCCTGTGATTCATCTTTGTGGGTGTTTCTAACTCTGTTATTTATTTTCACCGCTGTGTACTATTCCATTATATAAATATATCATAGGATATTTATCTGCTTGTATTTGGATGAACGTTTAGATTGTTTCCCATTTGTTGAACTCGTCAAGTAGTTTTCCAAAGGTGTTCCATCAGCTCTCACTCCCTTCTATAATGCGGGAGTCCTGTTGCTTGACGTTTTTACCAACATTAGCTATTGTCAATGCTTGAGTTTTGTCAGTCTGAGGGATTGCTGGTGGCACGGAAGCATGCTTTTTAATGACTGTTCTTAAGTCCTTGGTTTCCAAATGCTGCTTCCCACACGGACACAGACTCCATGGATTGCACATTCCACCCCCAGCCTGCCTCCTCTAAGTGCCCTCCTCTCATTCAGAAACACGTGGCTGCTGGTAGGAGTTGGGTACTGCAATGCTGCTTTCCTAGTCTCCTGAGAGGGAAATGCACGTCCGTAAGCATTAAACCCTTTGTTAGCTGAGGCGTGTCCAGCCTTGGGACTGGCCTCCTAGAGGAATTTCTTTGCTGACTTACTTGCATTGTATCTGTTATATGATTATCAACAATCAGCATCCACTGTGTAGCATCTCGTTCCTGACACTTTAATGGGCTCTGAACAGGGCTTAGCGATGAGTGAGACCCAGCTCCCCACCTCCTGGGACTTCCCACCAGAGTGGGAGAGGAGGTGTGTTTACATGAGATGATATTGCTGGATAACACCAGTGATACCCACCAAGCATGTCAAGGGCCAGGCTGCAGACACTGACAGGGAGGTCTATATAAAATGAATGTGGAAAGAAAAGGACACATCTCTTCCTTTATATTATATTACAAATTCAGGAGGAAAATCTGTCATTGAATGTTTTCTTCTTGTTTTAAAAAGCTAATTTCATCTTGATAAAAAATGTACATACCACCAAAAAAAATACACTCCGTTTTTCCAACCGACATGATCACCAACAACTGAAAGTTGACCTTGGAGCCCCGTTCCACCTCTAGCAGGTGGATCTAGTATCCGCCCTCTTTCTAAGGGGGGACAGTGCAGGATCCTGAGTCTTAAGACCAGTGACTGGTCCAGTTGTGGCCTTGACCCAGGTACCCCTCCCTTATTTCTCATGCCCAGATCACTGGCTCTGTGCTTCTCCGTATGGTATGGTCTATTCCGAGCTCCTGGTACCTTGTGGATCTGAGACCTGCCTTTATCTCCCCAGTCTTCCTGAAAGAAGAGGTCTTCTCTTCCTTCAGTGTTTGGGGCCCTGCTACTTCTACTGGGCATTTTAAAGCGAAGTGCCCACTCACCGCAGGTCCAGGCATTTCCTCCATGAGCAATTCCCTCACTCTGATGCCCAGCAAAACTGGGGTTATAACTAAGGTTTGGTTACAGCATATGGGTAAGAAGTTTCCATGCTCAATAAAGTGCCATGTTATCCACTTTATGGAAAGGCAACACATCCCTTCAGAGCTGGAAGCGTCTCTCTCCATGCTTGTCCTCTTGTGGCCAACAGCACACCCTCCAGGCAGCTGGGCAGCATTGCGGGTGTGGACTGGGCTTACATTAGGCAGTGCCTTCTGGGAGATGCCAGCTGGCTTTATGGACATCTTGTCCATAGCCTTGATCTTACTGGATACACGTGCTAACCTACCAAGCAAACTGGTCCAGGCTCATGAAAGTTGGTTGTTCTTTGGTTTGTTCATTCTGCACCCATTCATTCATTTGTTCGTTCATTAGGTAAACACGTATCATGTACTTCACTGAAAGGTCTGCAACGGCCAGGTCAGTCAAAATGCGCGCACGCGCGCACACACACACACACACACACACACACACACACACACACACACGGAGCCTCTTTCTCCCTTTGCCCTGTTGAGTACTGGGTACCCTGTTGTGCATCTGAGATGCTATGGACTTGTTGCCAGAATTTTACCTGTCTGCTCCTGTGCTAGATGATGCGAAGGCTGCACAGGGCAGGGGCTTGACTCTGGAAAACCATGTGATTCTGTTGAAGGTGCACATCAAGCCAGCCCACAGGAAGCGATGAGTCAACAGAGACACCTCTGTGTTTTGCTCTTGTGGGTCAGAGGAGAGGTGTTTAAATTGCCCAGTGTTCACTGAGAGCTGTAGTGGGTTAGGATTGTTTCCTAGAACCACAGCTGAGCCTTGAAGGATGGGTAAGCTTTAGACAGATTCTGGGAAAGGCATCATCATACTTGGGGAGAATAACCTGACTGTGTGGACTGAGAGTAAACATAGTGGGTTCAGGTGATGTCGAAGGGGCCAGCTGGATGACGTGCGTTAAGTGTTTCGCATGTCAAATCCTTGGGGTCTCATACTTGGCTAGATCAGCCTGTGAGCCCTTTGTGTAGAAAGCTGTGTGCTAGAGCGGCCATGGCTGGGTAGACTGGCTGGCGTGGGGTTGCGTCTGACTCTCTGTCCTGGGTGGGGCCGTGGAAGTACCCTAGTCTATTCCTGGCCTGGCCATGATACAGAAATAGCCTCTAACCATGATCCCAGCCCCCACCCTTTTCCTATGTGATTGTCTTTTGAATACTTCTATTTTTTTGTTGAAACTGTAGGGTAATTACCCTTGTCCTTAATAATTGCTTTAGTTTCCTTGATGCGCAGGGAGTCTACGCTGTTAAAAAGAGGTTAGGATTAAGTTTTTCAACCTGCTGCTGGTGTGAGAAGGATGTCTCCATGCCAATTACTGTCTCCTTGATAGGATTAGTCACTGTGTTAATTGCTACTCAGAAAAACTGCCAAGTTTGTTGTTTTAGACTTTGGCTTTTAAAATATTGCAGATGTCATCTCAAATGCAAATTGTATTTGGTATTAGCGATAACTGTTGATCTATTAACACTTTGGGGTTGATTCATATCTGAGTCTGTGTGAGAAAGAGGAGTCTCGCCCTTGGATTATTAATTGCATCTTTGATGGTGGTTCCAGGACTGGGAGGGGGAGGCAGCTGTCAGGTCTGTTCCTTGGCACTCTCTTTGAGAGAATCCAGAGCTCTGTCAGCAACAGTCTGTTGGAATTGGCCAGAGTAATGGATGAAACAACCTCGTTCTTCAGTTTAAGAGCATCACCTACCTACTCTACAGGTCGCGGTGGCTGGTTGGCTCCTGGTTAGTGACTTGAACGTTGACACTCCAGTGACTGTCAGATGGCCACAGAAGTTCTTAGTCCTTAGAGACGTCTGAGTCAATAGAACCTCCCCAGTTTTGACCAGGAAAGAACAGAGAATTCTGACATTCTATAGCATTTAATTTTTTATTAATGTTTTATTTTTAAGTCATTTCTAGATTTCAGAAAAGTTGTAGGAATAAAAGGAAGAAATCCCATTTGCCCTTCACCCAGATTCCCCTGATGTTAACATTTTATCATATCTGCCTTATCATTCTGTGTGTGTACATGCACATAACTGAGCCATTTGAAAGTAAGTTTCAGACATGATGCCCCATTAACCCTAAACACTTCAGTGTGCATATCCTGAGAACTAGGACGTTCTCTCGCATAAACCAGCACAGTGATCAAAGTCAGGAAAACAGCACTGATGCAGAGGCATTATCCAATCTGTAGACTTTATTCCTGCAACCAGTAATATCCTTTACAGCAAAATATAATAATAAAAGCAATCATCTGTTCTAGGATCTAATCCAAGATCTCACATTCTGTTTAGTTTCCATGTCTCTGTAATCTCTGTCCATCAGTTCTTCACTCTTTCTTTTTCATGACCTTGCCATTTCTGAAGCATACAGGCCAGTTATTTTGTAGACTGTCCTGTAGCTGGGATTTGTCAGATGTTTCCTTGGGACTAGACCTGGGATATGCAATATTGGCAGGAACGCCGCGGAAGTGATGCTGGGTTGTTCTTAGTGTCTCATGTTAGAAGGTGCATGGTTGGCTACCTCTATTCTGGGACTGTTAGCTTTGATTATTGGCTAGGGTGGTATCTGCTAGGTTTCTTCAGTGAAAGTTATTGTTTATTCCCTTTGTAATTCATTAGCATTTTATGGAAAAATAGGTTATGTAAGTAGCTTGTATTTCATTAAACTTTCACCTCGTTTTAGCACCCATTGATAATTCTTGTCTGAATCAATTAGTAGAATGCACGCCAGATGGTGATTTTTCTCTAAATGTATTTATTGTTTCATACTGTGTACCAAATTGAAAAACTTTTGCTTTCTTACATTTATTTATTTAGTCATTGATTTCTTTACACTCATACGGACTCAGGTATTCCTATTTTAGTCAGTGAGTTACATTGACTAGATTATGTTGACTGAGTTACATTCACTGGGTTATATATTTGTCCAGTGGTTTATAACCTAGTTATTTTGGTGGTTATATTGTCACAGATTTGGCAGTGGGAGCCCTTTCCATTTGGCTACTGTGTCCTTTTGACAAATCCCCATAATATTTTTCCACAACGTTTTATTATGAAAAACTTCAAACATGTAGAGACTTAACAGATTTTTTTCAATGAACACTCATGTACCTATCACTTAGGTTCTTTAGTTAACATTTTATCATGTCTTTATCATAGATCTATTCAGCTATCAGCCCAGCAATGCATCTTGTGTTTAAATTGCATTTCAAAGTAAGTTGTAGATGACTGCACCCTTCATCCATAAACACATTGGCAGGTATGAGAGTGTCTAGACTTTAACACTTATTTACAGTTCTTTTACTCGGTAAAAGTTACTTATAGTGCAAGGTACAAATGTAAGGGTTCTGTCAAACAAGCTTTGACCAATGCATGCACTTGTGTGACTCGAACCCCTATCAAGTTGTAAAGCATCGCAGCCAGTCCAGAAAGTTCTTTCATGTTCCTTTCTAACCAGTTCTAGTCCCATCGTCTTCAGCAGCAACCACTGTTCTGATTTTGTTCTCACCGTAGATTAGTTTTTTCCTGTTCTAGCACTTCATCTAAATGGAACATGTGCAATATGCGTTCTTTCGTATAAGGGCGATTTCACTCATGATCGTGATTTTGAGATTCACCTGTGACGTCGATTGTTATCAGGGGTTCATTTCACCCATCATTCTTTGAGCACTTCCTTTTTTTTCTGGAAAAAAAGCAGAAAGTCCCAAGGTTGCCTTCCACATCCTTTGCACCAGCCCTGGGATTAGCTGAATCTGTAATGAGCCCTGCTTCCTTTCAGCAGAGAAGGGTTTCTGATTCCAGCTGTGTTCCTTTCGAGTAGTATGCCATTGCTTCTAGTCACTCTCTCTCGTAGTAGAAGAAGTTAAGCAATGCATGTGTGAGGATACATTCCTAGATACACAAACACATATACATCTACCCCAACTTCTAAACATCCGCATGCATGGACGTGTGCGTGTAAAACCGTGCACTCATGATGATCCCAATTCTAGTCCACACAGGGTACATCCTGGCCTTCCAGCTTTCCATATATGGCACTTTCTTTTTCAACATGGAGAAATTTTCCTGAATATATTATTTTCTAAATCCTAAAATAGACATAAGGTAATGAAGTAAGAGTTAACTGAAGAAAGCAAACCTACCAACTAGAGTTCAGCATTTGTTTATAGCACTTTTTCTTTAGTCTGAGGGCATATAATCAAAATACTGTGTTCATAAGCCTTTTGGGTTAATCTCCACCCCCTTTCTCGCTGGTTATGTTATTCTTGGAAATAAAATATAATTAGGCTCTTTTGTTTTTTGCTTGTGTTCTATATTAGGCTCTCTCCCCATCCTTGTTGATTTTTTGAGGGGGGAATGGAAAGCATTAAAAATCAAAATGGCAAAAAAGCTCGATCCAGCGATGTGTCACTGCCCCATCCCTCTGCCCCCATGGGTGACCACTCTCATTATTATCTCCTTATCTGTTTTGTGTTTCTTTGCTGAGATAAGCAGGTACATGTATATTTTCTTATTTTCTCCTTTTTTTTCTTAACTAAAAGACAGCTACTATAAATACTCCTTTGCACATTGCAGTTTTTTTTTTAAATTAAACTTTCTATTTCAAGAAAACTGTTCATTCACATGCAGTTGTAGGAACTAATACAGAGAGATGATCCATGCACCCTTTGAGACGTTTTTCTCAATAGTAACATCTTGAAAATAGTAGAGTGTCACAGCCAGGATCGTTGTACCTTAACTGTTGGTACAGTGAAGGTACAGAGCATTTCCCTCACCTCAGGGGTGGTACAGGGTGCTCTTTTTATCACGCCCACTCCCTCCCCTCCCCTGCACTCTCTAAGACTCTTTGCAACCACTAATCTGTTCTCTGTGTCTATAATTTTTATATCAAGACTGTTAAATAATTGGAATCATACAATAAATTACCTTTTGGAATTGGCTACTTTGACACAGCCTAATTGTCTCGAGAGTCATCTAGATTGTTGCATGTATTAATTGTTTATTTCTTCTTATTGCTGAGGGATGTACCATAGAATGTGCTACTGCTTGTTCAGCCATTTATACACTGAAGGACATCTGGATGTTTCTAGTTCTTGGCAATTACATATAAAGTATCTATAAACATTTGTGTGCAGGTTTTTGTGTGATCACGGATTTTCATTTCTTTGAGGAAAATGCCTAGGAATGCAGTTGCTGGATTATATGGTAACTACATATTTGGTTTTTAAAGAATCTGCCAAAGTACTTTTCAGAGTCGCTGTGCTTTATATACCTACAAGCAATGTACGGATGATTCCATTTCTCCACATCCTTCTCAGCATTTGGTGTTGGCACTATTTTTTATTTTAGCTATCCTGATAGGTATGTAATGTTATTTGATTGTGGTTTCAATGTGCATTTCTCTAATTGGCTAATGATGTTGAACACCTTTTCTTGTGTTTATTCTCTTTGGTGAATTACCTGTTGGAGTCCTTTGTCCATTTTCTAATTGGATTATGTTATTTTTTATTACGTTTTGAGGGTTCTTTTATATCCTGAATACCAGTCATTTGTCTGATAGGTGGTTTGCAAATATTTTCTCCTAATTTGTGTCTTCTTTTGCATCCTGATAACAGTCTTTCACAGAGCAAATATTTTAATTTGATGAAATCTGGTTTACCCATGTTTCCTTTTATGTGTTGTGCTTTAGGTGTTAAGTCTAGGAACGCTTTGCCTAGCCCTAGTTCCCAATTTTTCTCCTATGTATTAAGCCCTTCGTCCATTCCAAATTAGTTTTTGTAGGTTTGGAGAAGACTTCAGTAGAGTTTTTTTTCTTTTCTTTTCTTTTCTTCTTCTTTTTTTAATCTGTGGATGTCCAATTGCTCTAGCACTAATTGTTGAAGAGGCTATTTTTAAAATTATTTATTTATTTTTATTTTATTATTTATTTATTTATTTATTTAGACAGAGTCTCACTCTGTTGCCCAGGCTGGAGTACAGTTGCATGATCTCAGCTCACTGCAACCTCCACCTTCCGGGTTCGAGCGATTCTCCTGCCTCAGCCTCCCAAGTAGCTGGGACTACAGATGCGTGCCACCACACCCAGTGCATTTTTTTTTTTTTTTTGTATTTTTAGTAGAGATGTCATTTCATGGTGTTAGCCAGGATGGTCTCTATCTCCTGACCTTGTGATTGGCCCACCTCAGTCTCCCAAAGCACTGGGATTACATCATGCATGAGTCACCACACCTGGCCAAGAAGGCTATCTTTCAACAAAGCTATCTTGAATTAATTTTGGCATCTTTGCCAAAAATCAGTTGGGCGTATTTGTGCAGGTCTCTTTCTGGGTTCTCTATTTTGTTTTATTGGCTTATGTGTCAATTCTGTCACTAATATCACACAGTCTTGATAACTGTAGCTACATAATAAGACTTCTTCTGTATCCTGCCATTCTTATTTGGAATATTTGTGCTTTCTCACTCTTTAAGTTTAGCTTGTGGTTCTCCTGTTTTTTAAAAAAAGATCCGAAATTTTGATTAATTTTATCTACCTCATTTATTTCTATATCTAACTTTTTTCCTCCTTTTTTGTGCTTTTGCTGTTGTTCTTATTCTAGCTTTTTGAGCTTAGAATTTTAAAACTTAAATTTTCATTTTTATTAAAATAAAAGGGCTATGCATTTTCAATCTGATCATTGTTTTAAATATGTCTCACAAATTCTGGTATGTAGTGTTTTTTGTTTGTTTTTTGAGATGGAGTCTCACTCTGTCGCCCAGGCTAGAGTGCAGTGGTGCAATCTCAGCTCACTGTAACCTCTGCCTCCCAGGTTCAAGCGATTCTCCCACGTCAGCCACCTGAGTAACTGGAACTACAAGCATGCACCACCACAGCCAGCTAATTTTTGTAATTTTAGTAAGACTGGTTTCACCATGTTGGCCAGGCTTGTCTCAAACTCCTTACCTCAGGTGATTTGCCTGGCTCAGCCTCCCAAAGTGCTGGGATTACAGGTGCGAGTCACTGTGCCTAGCCTGGTATGTAGTGTTTTACTGATCACATGTACATTTTTGGAATTTCTATTGCTTTAGTTTTAAAAAGATTTTCAACATTATTTTCCAGTTTTATTAGACTGATCAGAAAACATTTCTTTATAATATTTCTATTTTATGAAAAGCATTGATTATTTATTGCCTAACATGTGACCAATTTTTGTGGACATTCTGTGTGTATTTAAGGAGAAGGTGTAATATATTTCCTATCTACTGTTAGGGAATTCAAAGAAAAAGTATGAAGTGTGACTGTCTTAGTCTGCTCCCACATTGCTGTGAAGAACTACCTGAGACTAGGTCATTTATAAAAACAAGTAGGTTAATTGACTCACAGTTCCACAGGCTGTACGGGAAGCGTGGCTGGGGAAGCCACAGGAAACTTACAATCATGGTGGAAGGCAAAGGGGAAGCAGACACGTCCCACATGGCTGGAGCAGGAGGAAAAGGGCGAAGTGGGAGGTGCTACACACTTTCAAACAACTGGATCTCCTGAGCACTCACTCACTGTCACGAGAACAGAAAGGGGGAAATCCACCCTCAGGATTCAATCACCTTCCCCAGGCTCTTCCTCCAACACTGGGGATTACACTTTGACATGAGATTTGGGTGGGGACACAAATGCAAACCCTATCAGTGACAAACTGATTTGTCAAGGGAATTGATTATATTGTTTAGGGCTTCTGTGTCCTTACTTATTTTTTGTCTACCTGATTTCTTTTGTGCTGACAGCGGTTTGGTAAACATTTATTCTTAGTGTTTTCATTTATATTTCCTACAGGATTGTGTGTGTGTGTGTGTGTGTGTGTGTGTGTGTGTGTGTGTGTGTGTGTGTGTGTGTTTGTGTGTGTGTCAGAGTCTCACTCTGTTATCCAGGCTGGAGTACAGTGGTACGATCTTGACTCACTGCAACCTCTGCTTCCCGGGTTCAAGTAATCCCCATGCTACAGCCTCCCAAGTAGCTAAGACTACATACAGGCAGGCACCCCCACACCTGGCTAATTTTTGTATTTTTAGTAGAGATGGAGTTTTGTCATGTTGGCCAGGCTGGTCTTGAACTCCTGACCTCAAGTGATCCGCCAGTCTTGGCCTCCCAAATTGCTGGGATTACAGGTGTGAGCCACCAAACCCAGCCTATATTTCCTACAATTTCCTATCTCGCAAAGGTAGTTGTAGTCTTGTTTGGTGTACTAATATTCATTACGGTTATATTTTTATTGTAGAATGTGATTTTTTAGCATTAGAAAGTGTCATAATGTTTTCTCTTAAATTATACTTATTCTACTTTGATATCAAGATTGCAATATTTGTTTTGTTATTTCCATTTGCCTCATATATCTTTGCCATCCTTTTAGTTTTAGGCTTTCTGAATCTCTTTGATGTGGCTTGGCTCTGTGTTCCCACCCAAATCTCACCCTGAATTGTAATAATCCCCATGTGTCAAGGGCAGGACCAGATGGGGAAAATGAAATCATGGGGACAGTTTCCCCCATACTGTTTTTGTGATGGTGAGTGAGTTCTCACGAGATCTGATGGTTTTATAAGGGGCTTCTCCCCTTTGCTCTGTACTTCTCTCTCCTGCTGCCATGTGAAGAAGGAGGTGTTTCCATCCTCTTCTGCCATGATTCTAAGTTTCCTGAGGCCTCTTCAGCCATATGGAACTGAGAGTCAGTTGAACCTCTTTCCTTTAATAAATTATCCAGTCTCAGGCAGTTCATTATAGCAGTGTGAGAATGGGCAAATACACTCTTTTAAAAGATATGTCTCTTATATATAACATATAGTCAGATCTTTTTAAGCCAAATTGAAAATCTTTTATTTTCATAAGTAAGTTAGGCCCATTCACTTTTTTTTATATGTCCAATATGTATAATATTTTATGTAATTAATGCTATGTGTATTATGTTCTACTGGCTGTACTTGTTTTTTCTACATGTTGCATTTTGTATGCTCATTTAATTTCTTTTTATATGTAAGAAATTCTCATTTTTATTCTCACAGGTACCTTTGTACTCATTACCTTTAAAAACCCCATTAGTCTCTTACTAACTTTTGCCATTTGGTTTTTTCAAGTTCGTGGAGTCTCTTGACTCCCACCTGTTGCCTGTACAACCATCATTGAGCTTATTCTGGTTTTATCTTTCCTTTTCTTGTTTCCTGTCATTTCGTAGTTGACAAAACTTGTATCATCTATGTACGATTCTCCTAACCTTAGTTACACACTTAATTTAGGTCCATAACTAAATATATTAAATGTTCCTCATAAGCTCCTTTGCCAAAGAGTTCCCAGTCATCTCCTAGTTGGATAAAGTTAATTATTTAGAAGATTCCTTCAGAGGCGCCCATGGGTGCATTACTTTCTCAGTTCTTCCATATTTTAAACTCTTATTCTGTATCTCTGATATTTGAGGGTCTGCTTTGCTGGATAGGAAATCTTTGAGCTGGATGTAAAATCTTTCACTGCTGCTCCATCCTTGCCGCACCTTCTCAGTTTTTTTTGAGAAGGCTGTCACCTGTCTCTCTTGCCCTTATAAGAAGTTATTTGATCTTTTCATGTACAAGCAGTGAGGATATTTAGACATTGTTGACGTTTTTAATTCAGTTTGTAATGTTATGTCACAGTTCCTCCCCCTCCACTTTATGGCTGTATTTTGGGGTAATTTCCACCCGCCAAACTCTTTTGTATTCTCATTTTCATTTTTCTTCTTTTATAGCCTCCTGTAGATGAAGACCACTTATATCTCCACATTGAGTGGTTCATGTGATTTTTAGTTCAAGAGCTCCCTCTTCTGTCAGTGCAGCATAGTGCGGTTTCCTTACAACTGGCTTTTGGGGGAGGGGCGGGAGGAGTTGAGAGTCCTTGGATGTATCATTATTTTTGTTTTGCAGAATTCTAAATGCCCACATCTGGCTTCTCCCTCCCTCCCCAGCACATTTTCTAATGCTGCCCCTGCCTGCCTTTAAATTCCTTCCTTCGAGTCCATGTTCTGGTCTATCTAGATTCATTTTTAGTATTTTCTCCCCCTTAGGATGTACTTTCTCTTTCCTCAGGTAATTGTAATTTATTCCCAAACTCTCCATGCTTGACTTCTGTCTTTGCTGGCTTTTGGACTGCTCTTGTCCCCTTGCTCGTTATAAAAGTTCTGGGTGGGAACTGAAGACATCGGTGTTAATTTTTCTGCTTATGGGTGATTTGAAGTTGATAACATCTCTTTTTTGCAGTCAAGTAAGAGCTGTAGGATTTCTGTGGTTGCTTTTGTTCTTGTTGATCTGTGTAGTTTCTGGAGGATGCATTGGGAGATTTGAGTTTTTGTGACTATCATTACCGTGGCGACCTGGAAGTCCCTTATGTGGTATTTTAGGAGACGTGGTGTGGTTAGATCAATTTTGAGTACAACAGTAACTCAAGCCTATTATTAACACCATCTTTCATGTTAACTGTACCTAACGGAATCTTGAGGATATCTTTAAAAGGTCTCCTCTCTTAGGAAGGTTAAGTATCTCCCCTGTAAGCCTGTTTACACCATGCATCTGTTTAGCCAGCCCTTTCTCATAGACACTTCAGCCAAATATTGGCGCATTTTCAGTTTCTGTGTTTATGGGGTTGGACTCAACAACGCTTTTACCATTGTGGCATATTGGAGGAAGCGTTGCCATCCTGCTGTCAGGGGTGAGTGTGATCTGGCAGCTGGTACCTGTTTATGTGTGTAGGTCTTTATTAAGAGGCGACCCGCCATGCTTACCTGGCAGGGGATATAGACCAGGGTCCTGAAGGTGGTCTTCCAGGGTGAGGCTTATTCATTGCATGCCAGATGTGTTGAGCCCTGTGATTTCCCCAAACGTGGGAAACTCACTGCATCATTTGTGGTAGTGGGGGACTGTGTCTGTGCGCTCTCCTGATCTTTGAAGTTTTTCTTAAAAAAAAAAAAAGAAAAAAAAAAGAGACCATCATCTATGGACTGAATATCTGTGTTCCTCCAAAATCCATATGCTGAAGCCCTAACCCCAATGTGATAGTTTTTGGAGATGGGGTCTTTGGGAGATAATTAGGTTTAGATGAAGTCATGGGGGTGGGACCCCATGATAGGATTAGTACCCTTCTAAGAAGAGGAAGAGGGGTCTGGTGTGGTAGCTCACACCTGTAATCCTAGCATTTTGGGAGGCTGGGGCAGGAGGATTTCTGGAAGCCGTGAGTTTGAGACCAGCCTGGGCAACATAGACCCCATCTCTACCAAAAAAAAAAAAAAGAAGAGAACGATACCAGAGTTCTCTCCCTCTCTGCTTTGCGAGGACAGTGAGAAGGTGGCCATCTGCAGGCCAGGAAGGGGGCCCTCACCAACAATTAAACTGGCTGGCATCTCGATCTCAGACTTCTAGCCTTCAGACCTGTGAGAAATAAACATCTGCTGCTTAAGCCATGGGTGGTACCTCTGGTACTTTGTTATGGAAGCCTGAGCTAAGATGCCAGCCAACCGTATTTGTATAGAGTTTTCATACAAAACCCGAGTCAGATTCAGCTCTGCCTGGCTTGGGGAATGCGCCATGCCTGACTCACTGCAGGGGGTCAAGAATGTTTGTGAGATGAATAAATGGAGTATCTTTGTTCTGGAAATAGACCACCTATGAATTATTATAGTAGAGAAATCCCAGGCCCCCTTGAAGGACAGGGAAAGCCGTAAGGTATCTATGCTTTGGGCCCAGAGGAATAATGGAAAGAGGCCAGGCACGCTGGGAAGGTTCCGCTTACAAACCCGCCTTCTGCTGGGCTGCGTCTCCCCTGCTGTGGGCTCGGGGATCCTGGCCTGGCCTATTTTTTCCCTGGGCGGATACCTCATTACCAGGAGCGTTCAGATCCCTGAAGATGGCTTCTGTTTCCTCCAAGACCACTGGTGAGTCTTGTCACCTGGTGTCCCCAGGGTGCCGCCCCATCTTCTCTTGTTCTCTGTGGGTTCCAGAAAAAGAGACCACCTTGGCCCTGTGGCTTTGGATCTCTCCAGAGGAGGGGCAGAGGCCTCAGACAGCTCCAGCGGGACACAGCCAACATCCAAGCTGCATTTGAAAAATCAGAGCCAACCTTAGGCTGAGTCAGAGAGAAAGGAATTGTGCTCAGGCACCCAGGTGGCACCTGCTATCCCTGACCTGGCACCATGGGTCCAACTTTGGGTTTTAACTTCCCAGAGTGCCTGGACATGGAGAGGAAATGGTCGAGAGGATGAGGACATATGGGGAGAGATCCCCACGGTCACTGAGGTCCTTCTCCTGCCTCCCACTCTCTAGGCCCCTCCGACTGGGCACAGGAGGTCCCCCTCCCACCTGTGCCAGTCAGCTTCTGCTGTGTCTTCACAGGAAATTCCTCCGATAGCCCACCAGGTGGGAGTGCCAGGGGCAGGAAGCGCAGAAGGCCCGCACAGCACCAGCACAGATGAATGGCGTGGCTTTCTCAGAATCCATCACGTGGAACACTGGAGGCCACGGAGGAAGGGCCGTGTTCCGCAGGAGGAGCTTGGGCAGCAGGAATTCTCCATGATGGCAGAGATGCTGGGGCCTTTCCCCAGAGCCTGATTCTTACTTTCTAAATCTTTAGACAGAGCTCTCTTTCACAGCATTTATTCACTTGCTCATTCATTCATCATTCATTCACTCATGCACTCCATGGGTATTGCATTCTCCTACCTTGTGCCAGAGACTGTGTGAGACTTGGAGAACTGGTAACACGCTCCGGGTCTTGCCTTCAGGGCCTTTCACAAGCAGAGCCATTTCTCCGGCTTTGGGGTTTCCACAGCATGCATTAGCCTTTGAAGGCCTCCAGGAATACCCTCCAGAACCAAACCTGTTTCACTGTGTTTCACTGAGAATTCTGCAAATTTCTTTGGTGATGGGACTTGATTCTTTATATGGTACCAGGCAGACCTGTGAATGCACCGTGAAGCACCTCTACAGGCCCATGGAACGGGGAGGGGACACTGGGGTCTCCGTGAGAGCCTGGCCTTAGGATTCAGACAGTGCTGAGTTACAGTCTCAGCCCTGCTCCTTGCTGGCTGTGGGCTTGGGGCCACGTGAATCGGCTAAGCTTTGGCTTGCTCAGAAATCATTTGGGGATAATGATTCCTGCCTGAGTGGGAGGATTAAGTAAGATAAAGGATTGACAAGGTTTATCCCATGGTCAGGGAGGACGGTGACTGCCTTGTGCCGTGGGTGACCCCTGCCTTCCTTCAAAATGCATGCGCATGGGCTGCGTACACACACACGCACACACACACACACACACACACACACACACACACACACACACATGCACAGGCTTCCTGTAATCCTCACTTGCCTGGGAGGCAGCAGTGACTCTGCCTTCTTGAAGTCATCTGAACTGTCTGCTTTCCAAACAGGGGCGACAGGACTGTGACTCGAGGTGATGGGTTGCTGAACTGCTCTGCTGCCAGACACATTTTGCCGGCTTCTCATAATGTCAGTGAGATCTGGGAAATGGACCAAGCATGATTTCCAGCTAAATGAAACACTTCGGGGCCATCAGCTAAGTAGATAATGCTTTGAGAAAACCCCACAAGCGTTGTGTCAGACAGGCCGGGGGACCCTGCGAACCTGTCTTACTCTGTGCTCATCTGGATGAGGAGACATTGCCCGGGCCAACTCCATGGGCCCCTCTGGCCGTGAGGACCCACGCTGTCTGTCTCAGTGCACCTGCGGGGAAGCTGAGATTTGATCCTCATCGCTCACCCGATCCTTTCTGCATCTCGCTGTCTTCCTGCCCTCCTCTCTCCCTCCTCTTGCCTGACTGTTGACTACAAAATAGGATAGGATTTAGGAAAGTGTCCTTGCATCCCTCCCTGGCCCCACATCACCCCATGACATGGTGGCTGTGCTTGGGCAGAGAGTGAGCTGTTTCTGTGGGCAGGAAGGGGTCCTGCGTCCTGAGTCCTCCCCAGGCAGCCCCAGCCCTTTCTCTTTGTTCCAAGGGGCCCGGCCACCATGTTGACTGTTTCATCCCTGTGCACCACCCAAAACTGCCACCTGGAGTGCACTCCCTTCCTGACGGCAACAGTCCACCTCTGGGCCAGAGGATGCCCACTGGTCTTCATGGAGGGAGCTTGGGTCAGGCCCACTTGGTCTCCAATCCTGGCTTCACCACATGCCGGCTCTGCAGTGGTGCAGACTCATCCTGCTAAGCCTAGTTTCCTCTTCTATGTGGGTGTAATACCTGCCCCAGGTGTAGCTGTGAGGACCCAGGGTAATGCTCATCAGGTGCCCAGCATGCTGTGTGGCACAGAAGTGACCAGAAGATATCCCCTCAGCGCGTGCCAAGTCTTCACTTTCCTTAAGATCTCAAACCCTTTTCTTCTTGATCTTCTTCCCTTGATGACCAACGCCCTTGTTCCTCCCTGTCCTTGCGGGCCGCCCCTCATACATCTTTCCTTGGGCCACGACTTCTGCCTTTACCCTGCCTTTACTTACCTGTTCATCCACCTACCCATGCAGCCGTTCATTTCTTGCTTCATTCATCCAGGGGTTTATGGAATGTTTCCTACATGTGTATGTTAGGCTAGAGTCAGCAAAGCAGATTCAGTGTCTGCCGGCCATAAACTTCCAGTGCAAAAGAGGATAGAGACAATGGAACAGGTGCCTCTGTGTATGTGTGTGTGTGTGTGTGTGTGTGTGTGTGTGTGAGATTGTGTGTGTGTGTGTGATTGCATGTGTGTGTGTGTGATGGGAGGTGGGTGCTAACAGGGAGAGTCTTGAGAAATGCATACTAGGGTCACCTTAATGGGGTCCTGTGGGGTCAGGAAAGCTTCATGGAGGAAGTGACTCTTACCTCTTTGAGCAGATATAAGCAACCTGAGGCCAGGGGTTGTGCTTTCTAGGGCCTCAGAACACCAGCATCATCAACAGGTGAGTGCCTTACATTTATACGAGGCCCTGGGTTTGCCAGAGGAATACATAGTAATGCAAAGGGATCGTTGGTAAACACTTGTCCAGCGAATCCAGGGATGCCTGTGCCATTGCCAGGCTTGCGTCTGCTAAGCAGTCTTCCCAGCACACATGAAATCTGACTCCCCGCGAATAAGGAGCTTAGAAGAGCTCATTTGAGTTTCCACGTGGTTCATGAATATGCAAGCGAGAGTCCTTTTAATCTCAAATTTTATTTTATTAGATGTGTTTACATGTATTTATTAGGTCTCCGGTTTTCTTTGGGGCCTGTGGGAAATGTAACGAAGGTCTCATCCCATCTCCACTGCAGCCGTGAGAGGGTAGGCTGGAAGATTCCTGAATAACTTGATCATCCCAGATGACCAGAGAGCTTCTGGGTCTATCATGACCACAGACTAGTTTTAATCATGATCACTTCCATGAACCCACCTGACGTGCAGTTGTATAAAGGATGGAGCGTGTTGACGTTTGTAACACCTTTACATAAAGCCAGAGCGCTCAAGGCGTCCTGGACCCCACCTGGTGGGAGGGAGGGCAATGTTCTGCCAGGTGGAAGCCTCAGGTCTTGCCGGTCTCCTTTCACGGCAGGAGAGGCTGCGGGCTTAGCTGGAAACGTAATCACTGCTGAAGGTCAGGCTGTGCCCAGTGGCTGAGGCGCTTGCGAGCTTTCCACTGGATGGCCTGGATTTGCACTGCTCGGCAGGCTCTCATCCCAGTTGGCAGGGGCGCCGCAGCTGGACGGCTCAGCGTCCACCAAAGGGAAGTGGAAAAACCAGCAGCTGGCCACATCCGAGAAGCTTTTCATGTTCCCAGTGAGATCCAAGATCAAAACAGTTTTCTAAAACTATTTTCCACTTGCTAAAATTAAGGTGATTATTATTATTTTTCAGGAAATCTGCTGTGTACGGGTTTTATTTTTAAATGTCATCATTTTGTACAGGAGCACAAAACTCATGAGTTCTGTCCGTGCTCAAGCGGGGTCCCGGGTTGGAGGCACGACACCAGCATCTCCCTCCTAGTGTCATTGGTTGCCAGGGGCAAGGCTCTAGGGCTAGTGGGGGCCAGAAGAAAGCCTGCCTGGGGCTCTTGATGTGGGGGTGTTTGGTGGATGTGCCCCCCCGCCCCGCTGCCCAGGGCCCTGCTCCATAGCAGCTCCATGTCGTCTGGATGGTCCGATGGCATTCTGCCCGCCACCCTTCTGCTTCCCATGCTACCACCTGCATGGGCTGCTGCCCTGATGAGTCTCGGGTTGCATGAGCTGCATCCTCATTACTGCAGCCAGCGGAGGGCAGAAAGCACTTCGACCTGATCATCCAGTTTCTCCTTGGCTGAGATGAGGAGGCTGGAGGAGAGGCTAGGAAGAGCCAGGAAGGTGCCATCTGGGCAGGGCACTGCAGCCCGGGGCAAATCCTTAATTATCTTGGCAGATCTCTTTTCTTAGCCATGAAGACCTCTTCTCTACTGCCACCCTTCCCTCCCCACCAGCAACATCCTGGGAGCTTTTTCTCTGAATGGCTCTGGGAATGAGTCATCTAAGGCGGTGGATTTCTGGAGCCTGGGACTTCCCTTTCCTAGGGGTGTGGATGGGGTGTTGCTGAGGGCACTTGGGAGGGTCCATCACCCATCAGGAGTGGTGAGGCCGGCACCCCAGTGCAATGTGCTAGGGGGTTGACAGCTACCGCAGAGAAATGGGTGGAAGCCCAAACACTTAGCAGGATTTTGGGGTTCACGTCTTTGCATCAGTCCTTCTCTGGAGGAGGTCATAGGCACATAATCATAGGCTTTTGGTTGGCTCAGAGTTCCCTGGACAGTGGCATTTCTGGTTTAGAAGCCCAGGACCCAGTCTCCCTGCAGGAAGATGGCGAGTGATGGAAATGCATCCCCTCACCTGTTCCAGTGCGGCTCCTCCGCTCACCCCTGCAGGGTCCCTGCCAGCGGCAAACCTTTCCCAGCCATTGATTCCTCATCTCAGGGATCGGGGTCCTAGCACCCCCCTTTTGGGGGTGTCCTAGGATGGCAGATGTGTGGTGGCCTGGCGTGTTCCGCCCAGTGCCTGCCCACGGCCTGTTGAGGCAGGCATTTGCTTCTTGCCTCCTCTAGCTTTGAGGTCAGTTGTCCCCACATCCCCGAGGATCCCACAGGGGCTTTTAAACTCTGCTCAGTGAGAACTTGCCTTGAGGCCCAACACATGCCTCCAAAGAACCCGCTTTTAGGTGCATGAAGGCCAAGGTTTTCTGTGGTAAAAGGGGGTGACACAAAGCCCACTGCCTCCCCGTCAAATTCCCACCTCGCCTCCCTGCCCTCCTTGCCTACCCCTTGTGGAATTACAGTCGTCTGTTGTTATTTGCGATTTCCACTCGCCATCAAGCTGTTCCAGGCAATGGCTGGCTTTCATCACTTTTACATCCCTAGGACTGGGCACAGAGCGGGTGCCCCGTGAATGCTTGCCAAGTTCATGCCATAATCCCTCCCCTTTAATTTCATCCAAATTAACATTTTCCTCTTTGACAAAGATAGTACATGCTCATTGAAGAACATTCTTACCACACAGAAACATATACCAAAAGCAACCAACTTCACAAACATCCTCTGAAGTCCTGTTCCCCAGATAGCCAGGGTCAAGGTTTTAGAGGACACCATCCTTCCAGACTTTTCCTTATGCACACACAGATAGATAGATGCTGGCATGTGAAGAATTCTACAGTAATGAGATCTTACCATGCATTCCATTTTACAGTTTTTTAAAAAAATCATGGAGCTCTTTCCATGTTAACCAATAAAGTTAATGCACTTTTTTTCTAATAACTGTGTACTATTCCTTTTACCCATATCCTGTGACTCATTTACCAAAGCTATTAACTAAAGCCATTTTTAAGGGTTTCCACACTCTTTCTATCATAAATCAGGCTGTGGGGAATGTCCCTCTGTCCATCTCTGTGCCCCTGTCCACCCAAATTAGTGGAACCAACCCCTTCCTTTCACAGGACACCAACGCCATTTATAAGTAGTTGACAGGACGCTGCTTTGCTTCAGTGAACTCATCCCTTTGTACACATCAAGTTGCTCCCGTGTGGGTCAATGTTCCTGGGAGCTGTCTGGGTTTCCCAAAATGGGAGTAACGGTCTTTTATGACAAGGGGCATCCTGAGGAGTCACCAGTGACTGAGAAAACCTAGTGTCCCTTTTGCTCCAATAGGACTGTATGCTGCATGGGGACAGGGAGGGCCGTTTCTTCTCACCCCTCCCTGCCCCAGGACTCCTCACCCAGGGCCCTGCATGTGGGGGACTTGGGGTGGCTGCTGACTGCCAAGGAAGAAGGGCCGAGGCGGGAGCCCCAGGCTGGTGGCACTTTGTTCCTCAAACCTGCCAGAGGTCATCACGGGGCTTTGCACTCCTCTTCTCAGCCACCTCGCTCCCCTGGCAGTAAAACATCATCTTCTATTAAATGATATGTCTGACATTTACCAAATTTTTATGTGACAATTTAGAAGGAACTGGTTGCATTAAACAGCCTTATTAATATTGCAGTAACATGATTAGGGAAAATCATGGCTGTTAGACCACAGGGCCCTGATTGATGAGCTCTGGAGAGAGCAGGCACAGAGGTGGCCAAAACACCTTCAGCTCAACTCACGTGGTTACCGAAAGCCAGAGATGAAGTCCTGTGACCACGCCGCCCTGCAGAGCGAGGGTGGTGTCGAGAGCTCTTCAGGAACTCTGGACTCTGCGTTTCCAACTTGGAACTACAGAGTGTGCTCATTAGACTTGGCGGGATTCACGCTAACGGATATTTAAACCACCCAGAAAGCCTCCTCTGGTGAGGTTCCAGCTGCGCTGGACCCCGTCCTGCTCTTTGATGTTTGATTGGGACTTCAGTCTCTGCACCTGTCTCAACTGTCTTCCGAGGGAGGCAGCAGAGGGCAGGGGTCAAATCATGCCTGGAGTCAGACCTCCCTACTGGGGAATCCGGGTGTCAGCACGATTGTCGTGTGGACTTGGGCAAACCGTCGAACCTTTCTGAGGCTTGGTGGCTTTGCCTGTGAAGAGGAGTGACTGTGCTGTCCACTACACAGGATCATTGTAAGAGTCTAGTGGGCTCGGGCACGTGCCCCCTTGGCACAGCTCCTGACCCACTGAAGAACAGTTTTACCAAGAAGAAAGATTGAACGAAAAGCAACCACCTTCACAAACGTCCTCTGAAGTCCCGCTACCCAGAGATAGCCAGGGTCAGGGTGTTAGAGGACACCATGCCTTCAGACCTTTCCTTATGTACACACAGAGAGATAGCTGTGGGCATGTGTAGAATTCTATAGAAATGAGATCTCACCATGCATTCCATTTTGCAATAGTTTTTTAAGCCACGGAGTTCTTTCCATATTAACCAGTACAGATATGCACATTTTTTTCCTAATAACATAGTTATTAGAAATAACATAGTTATTAGAAAAATAACACACTTTGTGCTCAGCACATGTGGGCATCCACTGGGGTTCAAGGCAGACCTGTGGTCTCTGTTCCCAGCCCCAGTTAGGAACACACTGGAGACACTTTTGGAGACTGTAAACATACGGAAGACCCCAAGATAAAGGGCTATGGCTCCCCCGAGGGTTTTCCGCCCTCTGAGGGCAGACATGTGGAGCTCATGGTAATGAAGCAGGAGCACCTACAGGGACCCCAGATGGATGGACGGGGGATGGCGTTGTCCCGCAGGAGGGCCGGGGAGCCGCCAGCGGAGCAGGAGGTGGTGGCATTCGAGACTGGCCTTGGGGAACCAACCGGCATACCAGACATTGGCCAGGGGTGAAGCTCTGGGTTTGAACTCGCAGCATGTGCTCCACAGCTGCCTTGGGGCACTTTGGGCTAAGGTGACAGTGTGTGCTGTGACACCCAGGCCTTGGGGCACATTGTGCTGCTGGAGGGGGATGGAGCTGGGTCGGGGCTTAAGGATGCGTGGGAAGGGGCCACAGAGCAGGCCGAGCCCAGGGAGAAGGCTCTGCATGCAGCCCAGGAATTCCCTTCACAGCAGCACAGAAAGTGTGTGTCAGGCAGGCATCTCCCCGGAGTGGGTGGAGGGGAGCCCAGAGGGGGTCCCCAGCAGAATCCAGGAGGAGGTGGTCAGGCCACCCCAGGGCAAGCAGGGCCTGGGGCAGAGGAGGGAGAGCGAAAGTGAGAGCAGAGGGGGCTGAGAGAGCACTGGGTGGGTGGGGTCGCTGTCCTTCCATCCTCCCTGGGCCTTCCGCACAGCTCCGCCCTGGCACTGTGGGGCATTTCCCAGATTTGTGGAGGTTGTCAAATGCGCCCCCTGTTCTCAAGGAGCAGGGAAAGTGAGTGCAGATGGCGAAGGGCTGCAGGGCCGGACCGCGAGGTGGCTGGAGGCCAGGACAGTGGACCGGGCGGGGGTGCATGACTGAGTGCCGTGGTGAGAGCGGGTGAGGGGTGGGAGAAGGGGAGGGAGGCCAGAGGGTGGGGAGAGGAGGGGAGGAGGGAGGTGGGGAGAGGAGGGGAGGAGGGAGGGGGGGCGGGGAGGGGCGGGGGGGGGGGGGGCGGGGCGGGGGGGGGGTGGGGGGCGGGGGGGGGGGGGGGGGGGGGTGGGGGGGGGGGGGGGGGGGGGGGTGGGGGGGGGGGGGGGGGGGGGGGGGGGGGGGGGGGGGGTGGGCGGGGGGGCGCGGCGGGGAGGAGGGAG
>CAUYQU010014188.1:0-28792 GCA_963574635.1 Cheracebus regulus | reverse complement strand
AAAATTTTCCTGGATAATATCCTGAAAAATATTTTCCAACTTGGATTCATTCTCTTTGTCACTTTCAGGTATACCTATTAAGCGTAAATTAGGTCTTTTCACATAGTCCCATATTTCTTGGAGATTTTGTTCATTCCTTTTTACGTTTTTTTTCTCTGATTTTGTCTTCATGTTTCATTAAGTTGGTCTTCGACCTCTAATATCCTTTCTTCTACTTGATCAATTCGGCTGTTAAAACTTGTGCATACTTCACGGATTTCTCGTATTGTGTTTTTCAGCTCCATTAATTCATTTACGTTCTTCTCTAAATTGTCCATTCTCATTAGCGTTTTGTCAAACCTTTTTTCAAAGTTATTAGTTTCTTAGCATTGGTTTAGAACATATTCTTTTAGCTCACAGAAGTTTTTATTATCCACCTTCTGAAGCCTAATTCTGATGATTCTTCACACTCGTTTTCCATCAAGCCTTGTTCCGTTACTGATGAGGAACTAGCGTCCTCTGCAGAAGGAGAGACCTTCGATTTTGAGTGTTCTCATTTCTTTTATGGTGGCTTCTTGGCATCTTTATGGTTTTATCCGTCTGTTGTCTTTGTAATTACCAACTTTCAAATTAGTTCTCTGAGTGGACGTCGAGCTTGTTAATTCCCAGCTCCGGAATCTATGTAATTTGCACTGTGGTGACCCACAACACTGACCAAAACAGCAACGTTGAAATTCATGGTGCTTTTCTGCCTGGGGGGTCTCCAGTCTGGCTTCTCAGTCCCTTTTTCAATCAGCTGGATGGACTGCTCTGACTTCACAGAGCTCCAAACATCATCCAAAAGGAGGCTCAGTCCCGTTTACTCCGCACCAAGAGCTGCTGAGCCGAGGCACCAGCAAAAGGGCCACGCCAGCCGAAAGGGTCGCGCTGGCGACCCGTGGGGCTCCTCCGCTGGGAATGTCCTGGTCCGTGGGCAACAAAAATTTATTGGTAAGTGTGGTGTCCACTGGCTCTTTGCGCTTTTACTGGGAGCTGCAATCCTGAGCTGCTAGTGATCGGCCATCTTGGATCTCTCTCCCTTGACAATTTTAATGATGTTTTCAAAGAACCAGTTTTTGGTATTGTTGTCTGTTGATTTCCTTTTTTCAATTTAATTGATTATTGCTTTATTATTTTTTTCTCCTTCGTACTTCAGACTTAATTTGCTTTTCAAGTTTACTAAGATAGCCTGTAAGGCTGATTTTAGACCCTTCTTATTTTCTCATGCATGTATTCAATGGTAAACTTCATTGTAAGCACTTGTTTCACTGCATGACACAAATTTTGATAATTTGTTTTCATTTTTTAATTCAAAATATTTTAAACTTTCTCTTGATATTTCTTCTTTGACATATGTGATACATAAAAGTGTGCTGCTTAATCAACACATACTTTCAAATTTTCCAGTTATCTTTCTGTTGTTGCTTTCAAATTTAATTACATTGTGGTCAGTCAGCGGCTGTTGTATGATTTTTATTACTTTACATTTGTTCAGGTGTGTTTTATGGCACAGCACGTAGCCTATATTGACGAAAGTTCCATGTGAGCTCGAGAAGAATGTTTAATCTGCTGTTGTTGGATTAAGCAGTCTATAGACGTCAATTTTATCCATCTGATTGATGGCGCTGTGAGTTCAACTACATCTGACTGATTTCCTGCCTGTGGGATCTGTGCATGTCTAACAGAGGGATGTGTATCCAGTATGATAGTGAATTCTTCTATTTTTCCTTGCAGTTCTCTCAGGGTTTGCCCCACATATTTTGTTGTTATTTTGTTAGGCATATGCAAGTTCAAGACGATCTTCTTGGAGAATCGTTATATAATATACCTCTTTGTCCCTGATGATATTTTCTGTTCTCATGTCTACATTTTCTGAAATTAATACAGCTACTTCTGCTTATTTTTTATCAGCATGAGCATGGTATATCTTTCTCTATCCATTCACTTTTAATCTATATGTAGCTTTAAATTTAAATTGGGTTCCTTTTAAATATCTAGTTGGGTCTCGTATTTGATCCACTATGAGAATCTCTGTCTTTCCGTTGGTGCATTTAGATTAACGGTATTTGAAGTAATTATTGATATAGTTGGAATAATATGTACCATATGTGTTACTGTTTTCTATTTGTTAGCTTTGTTCTTTGTTTCCGTTTTCTTTTTTGCCTTTCAAGCATTTTTTTATGATTCAATTTTTCTCCTTTCATAGAATATTTATTATACTTCTGTTTTAAGTAGTTTCTACTACTTAAATTATACTATTTTAAGTAGTTTTCCTAAAGTTTGTGTTATGTATTTGTAACTAATCCATATCCATTTTAAAATAATACTCTACCACTTTACAGGCAGTGCAAGTATCTTATAATAATAAAATATTCATAATTCTTTCTTTCCATATCTTTGTTGTCATTCATTTCACCTATACATAAGCATAAATAAGCACAGATATATAAGTGTATCTACCTGAATACACTGTTGCTATTATAATTTTGAACCAATTAAAATCTATTAAATAAATTAAAACAAAAAAGTATTCATTTTATCCTTCCTTGTTCTTAGTAGCCTTCCTTTTCTATTTAGATCTCAGTTTCTAAATTATATCATTTTCCTTGTCTCTAAAGAACTTCTTTCAATGTTTCTTGCAAGGCATATATGTCTACTGGCAACAAATTCCTTTGATTTTCTTTGGGTAACTCTATTTCTCTTTTACTTTCAAGTAAAAATTACCAGGGCACATCAGGGTATATATTTCTAACTTGTTTTCCCCTCCTTTTAGCATGTTCATTTTTTGACTCACTCTTTTTGTTTGCATGGTTTCTGAGGCAAAGCCAATGTGACTCTTGTGTTTGATTCTCTTCAGGTAATGTGTTCCCTTCTTCTTGCCCAGTTTCTTTTGAGTTTTATTTTGTTTTAATTTTCTGCAGCTTGAAAATACTATGCCTAGATGTGGGTGGTTTTCTTTTGTGTTTATTCTTCTGTGTATTCTCTAAGCTTCTTGGATCTATGCTTGGTGTCTGACACAAATTTTGAAAAATTGTATCATTATCGTTTCAAATATTTATTCTGTTCCTTTATTATCTTTATTTTCTTTCTGATATCCTTTTTTCTTTTCTTTTCTTTTTTTTTTGAGACAAAGTCTTGCTCTGTCACCCATGCTGGAGGGCAGTGGTGCAATCTCGGCTCACTGCAACATCCACCACCCAGGTTCAAGCGATTCTCCTGCCTCGGCTTCCTGAGTAGCTGGGATTACCTGCCACCACACCTGGCTTTTTGTATTTTTAGTAGACATGGGTTTCATTATGTGGCCAGACTGATCTTGAACTCCTGACCTCATGATCCACCCACCTTGGCCTCCCAAAGTGCTGGGATTACAGGCATGAGCCACTGCATACTGCTTTTTTTCTGAGATTCTTATGTATTTATTTTTAAAACTCAAATTATTGTAAGATAGCTGTACATAATGAGCATGAAATAAACAAGTGTTAAGAGAAAGGCTGATCATTAAAACTAGACTTGAAGTAACAAAGAAGTTGTGGGGAGCCAGAAGCAAAGACTCAGAAACAAAGAAACAAAATGGGGAAAGAGAAATGTCTAAATGCAACTCTAGTAAAGAGTGTATATTTATCAACAATGGTGCAGGACACTGTAGGGGACATATAGATAGAACTATGTGCTGGGAATTTGATGAGCTCATGATCTCAATCAAGAAGGCACATTAACTCTCACAAAACAAAGACCAAGTGAATTCTAAAGCAGGCATTCCTGAAGCTAAGTATAGTGGACTTAAAAGAGAATGCATTCAGAGTGAGAAGAGGCACCTTCATAGGGAAAGCAGAGCTGTAATTTGATAGATGACATCTTGTCATAAATGTAACTACCTGTAACATCTAATGAGTATTTTAAAAGTAAGGTAACTCTAAAAATAATTTGAGTTGAGAGAAGTTATATGAAGTAGAAAGTTAAAGATTAAAAAGTCAGGAAAGGTACTGTTTTCCTTTTGACTGAAGATGTATTCTAACAACTCTGTGAGCCAAGACATATAAGTTCATATTGATTGATAACTAGTCATAAACTTTTGCATCTCTTTCAAAGGCAAAACTATGAATTTTAAATAATTTTATGAATTTCCTAAAATAAGACACCAAGAATAATGCATAATATGAATTTATGGGTTATTTTGGAATTATTGGATTAGTTGGTTTATGAAGCTTGCCAATTCACTTAATATTGCTGACCTCAACTTAAGACACTATAAAAATTTAGATTCTAACTTTGGCAGTCAGACAATGATATTTCCATAGGGATTTTAATATTTTTTCTTACTGGAGTTTCCACTATCTTTACTAAATATTCTGTAACAATTGAAACTAAATGAGAAGATTAAGTGGTAGTTGAAAATAAGTAGGCCTAGCCTAGGGGCTCACCCCTGTAATCCCAGCACTTTGGGAGGCCTAGGCCAGCAGATAACTTGAGGACAGGAGTTCGAGACCAGCCTGGTCAAATGGCAAAAGACCATCTCTATGTAACACAAAATTTAGCCAGGTGAGGTGATGTGCACCTGTAATCCCATGTTAAGTAGAACTATTCCTGAGCTCCATATATATGATTTCCTTTAGAAAGTTATAGGAAGTGTATAAAAATACTAGACATTATCTTAAAGCATGTAAGAGACAATTTCCTGAAATAATTATATATTAATTATATTGTCTAAAAAATCTAGTATTCACTAATACAAGTAAATACATTCAATTAATCATATTTTTAGACATCTAAGATCATATAAGCAAGCATTAGTCTAGAGTTTACATACGAGTTTATTAGGTAACTTACAAATATCCAAAAGGGAAAAAAAAGTAGTGTGTGATATCTTTCAAAAGTGAAAGTATTATATACATGATTTTATATTGTTTTAAAATAAGTGTCAGAGAAAACCAGACATGCCCAACATATATTAGTACATAGTATTTTGTTATACAGATGATAGAAAAACTGGAAGATCTTGACAACTGTATAAAAGTGAACATACCTAGAAACTTCAACAGCTTAGGAAATACTATTTCCTTCCATAATAAATGCCTTAGAAATAGATATTTTCAGCTACTACATAAATTATGAAAGAATAGTTCCATGGAGGAAAATATGTAATAGAGGGAAACTTGTTTTAGTGAAGATAATTTTATGGGTTTCTAAATCTAAGGCCATATTAATTCATTTCTGATTAAGTGGAAGGCTCCAATTAGATGCAATCTCAATAAACTGGGATTGAAGAATTGAGTGGTCATCGTATTTTTATTTATTCTTCATTAATTCATTTTTAATTATCCTTGATATTTTGGCACAATTAATTATACAATAATCATTATGGCATACGGATAAATAATGACAGATATATAGGTTGGGGAGAGGTATTTATGTAAAAGTGTTTACTTTTAAGAATTACTGGTGGTTGAACCATAAAAATATAATTTGTTACCTGAATAATCACTTAGCTCCTTTTCATATGAAAGTTAAATCCTAAACTTACGGATATAATCAGATATGCAAAGAAAGAAGCACAGGATATTCCAATGCACTTCAAGGAAAATTTTCTTTTCCTTTCCTTTTTTGTTAAGACAGAGTTTCACTCTTGTCACCCAGGCTGGAAGGCAATGGCATGATCTCTTTTTACTGCAACGGCGTGATCTCTTTCTACTGCAACCTCTGCCTCCTGGGTTCGAACATCTTTGAGATTTTTATTGTCTTTGAGTCATTTCCCTTCTTACTAGTAAAAAAGATTCAAAACTGAATTATAAAATATTTATAAGTAAACTGGGCACAATATTAGCAAATTTCAAATTCTTTAGGATATTAGCTTCTTCGCGAAACAAAGTATACTGTCTAAAAGCTGGAAGTGAAGTACAGGTTGATTAAATGTGGAACTTTGAAAGGGTTTATGTGAAAGCAAAGAAGCACACTAATGTCGATGGGGTCTCAATGAGGATTCTGAAATACAAACCCAGATTATACCACCTCATTTTTACATGGACCATTAGTCAGTTTGAGGAGCAGTGCAAATAGATGTATTTTGACCTGAGAAAGGATTTTTATAAGATTTGGTATAGAATATTCATTAGAATCAGAAAATTAGGCTCTAAAGTCTAGATATTAAGTGATGTATTATTAGATGAATGCTCAATTTATCCAAAGATCATTTACAAAGATCAGACATTGGAGGCAATCTGCCTAAAAAAACTATATTTCTAGATTCTAAAAATTAGAATGCATGTTACAAACACTTCATATCCTCTGTTGTGGAACAATTACAAATACGGTTCCACATTTGCCAAGTGACTGACCCTTTCGCTGCCTTTGTTCACCCCTGCCATTCTCACCATGTCTTCTCATTAAAAGGGTGTAGTCTCATTTGAGAAATACAACAGATAAACTGAGTATAAATCAGCATTTCATAATAAAAAAAGTAAATGTCCTTCAAAACCACCAACAAAAAATCTGAAACCTCTGCTACGCCACTTACTAGCTTTGTATCTACTTTTGAAGATAGTGTAAGTGTCTTCTATTAAATACTTGGCATATAAGTGGTGTTTGTTCAATGGAGGTAACGATTTTTCTTTGGGGGTTTCCTTGCTTCCCTTGATTCATTCTCAAAGCCCTTTGGTACCTGCTTCTGGCACCAGGTCTGAAAAAGTGAACAGGTTAGTTAAAATACTCTGACAATCTGGGCTGTTTTCAAAAGAAGACCTCTTTCAACACAAAATTCTCAGTACCACCAAATGAAATGACAGAAAAGAATTATTTTGACAAGCCATTGCTAGTACCTTATGACTCTCTACTGTACCTGCATAAAACAACAAATTTTGGAGTTTAAAACCCAATCATATTCACAACCATTAGGATAGATTTTAATAAAAAAATGTTGATAAGAATGTGGAAAAATTGGAACACTGTACATTGCCAGTGGAAATATAAAATTATGCAGTTGCTATCGAGAACAATATGGTGGTTACTCAAATAAATGCAATTGCCATATGATCCAGCAATTCCATTCCCAGGTACATAACCAAGAGAACTGAAAGCAGAGACCCAACCATATTTAGACACACACGTTCATAGAAGCATTACTAACAATAGCCAAAAGCTGGACATAACATACATGTCTATGAATAAATAGGGAAACAAAACGTGGTATATACATACAATGAAATATTACTCAGCCTTAAAAAGGTGAGAAATTCTGTCACATGCCACAACATGGCTGAGCCTTGAAGACATTACACTAAGTGAGATAAGTGAATCACAAAAGGAACAGATTGTATGATTCCACTTACAGGAGATGCCTGGAAAAGTCAAATTCAAAGAAACAGAAAGCATAATGAGGGCTGTCAAGTGTTGGGGGAGGGAAAATGGGAGTTACTGTGTCATGCATGTAGAGTTTCAGTTTACATCCAATAACTGAAGACAGCCATTAATGGGAAGAGGAAAAGAGATGAGAATTATGATGATTGCAAAACAATGTCATTGTACCTAATGGCACTGAACTATATTCCTAAAAATGGTTAAAATGGTAAATATTTTATATATATATCTTACTGCAATGTTTTTAAAAAGTAAAAGACACACACACACACACACACACACACAACAAAAACAAAACAAGCATAAGCACACACACCAAGGGCCCAGATTCTGCCCCAGATTAATTAAATCAAACATTCAGGGATCAAGCCTAGGCAACTCCACTTTTTTGTTTATTTGTTTGTAGAAAGTGATTTATTTAAAGATAGAGAAACAGGAGGAGAGAGAAACAGTTAACTCTCACACTGAGTGAGAGAAAGCAAATCTGCTCACACTGACTGAGAACGGTTCTCAGAGGGGGAAAACCAGAGAAGGAAAGCTCCTCTCACACTGAGAGAGAATTCAGAAAGATGGAATCCAGGATGGAAAGCAGCTTCCACACTGAGTGGAAGGGAATAGAGAGAGAGATGGAGTTTAGGAGGGGAAGACAGGCTTCCACGAGAGTGTGGAAGGGGACCCAAACGTGGAGTCCTGCAACTCCACTTTTTAAATGAGTGTGAAGTAATTCTCAGGCACAGCCAGGGCTGAAAATCACTTCTGTAGCCAGTAGAGACTTCCCAATAAAAGTATGACTTTCTATGTATGTCCAGAGTTTATTCAGTCTTCATAATACTTCTTACTGTGTTAGATTAATGAGGCTTGAGATAAGAACACGGTTTCTTTTATTTTTTCGAAAGCCAAACTATATCCAGCTCTATTAGTATTTCAGGCAGGAAATGGGCAGATAATCACCAACAACATGCAACAACTTTCAAACTCTCTTCTTCCATAGACTACCAAAAATCAGAAGGCCACAAGAAAACCTGACAAAGTCTTCATTCGATGCTCGGAACAGGGAGAGTTTAGAGTGAGGGTTGACACTTCACATTCAATATGTTGTTTAACAACTTTTCACAAGCCGACCCTGACTCTGACCTGACCCCTAATCATTGCTTACCAGTGTGCCAGACAATCTGAATTTTCCAGCGGTTCCACCGAGATGGTACCTGTCAAAAGAGCAGTGGTTCTGTTTCTAGGTTGTGGAGCTTCAGATAAATTCTGCTATTTTCATTTCACTTCCTGAAAGTCAGGGTCGGCTTGTGAAGAATATTGTTTCTTAAGTCACTGAACACCTTCTAAATGAATCTGATTAGTTTCCTGCTACATCTATTTGATTTACAATTTAATAACACATAAGGATATGGAAAACAGATACAATTTGCCTTCTTGCCCACCAGTGTAGGCTAATGTGATATGAAGCTAATCAAGTATTATATACTAACCTTGATTTTACCTTATGAATTAAAAATGTAGACCTTTACATAGTATTTATTATTTTATGGAACATGTATCTTTATTTGGTATAGAACACAATTTAAGATTTTTGGTCCTATGTTTTATAGGCTATGGTGTAAAACAAGTAATACACCATCACTGTATAAAACAGTAAGAATTGGATAATGGAATAAGTTTCTCATTTAGAAGCCCTATGTAGTTCTTAGGTACTAAATCTGACACAGAGTAAATGAGCATTTACTGTTGGTTTCTGGGTAGAACATAATTTCTTAGCAGGTTTTCCTCAGGGATACAAAGGACTTCTATGATCTAAAGTTGCCAATATGGATGATCCAACCAATGTAGGATATAAATTGATACAACTTTAGAAGTTGAATATCTTAGCAGGAAACTTGTCCAAAATACTCAAAAATCCTAAATCAATTCATGTGAATTAATCAACAAATGATTCAATCAAATAAAGGCTCACAATTTACATTTCTAAATGACTGAGATCAGTTTCGGAAAATGCTGTAATCATGTAATCATCCTTGCATGTTGCCTCCACCGAATTTCAATTCTGGGAACACCATTTTTTCTACTAGAAAAATGCTCGAAGTCCCCAAGCTCTTAAACAAAGCAGTATTATGATACCACCATGCCCATATTGTGAAGCATGGATCAGACCCTTCTATTGTTTCAGAATACTATCGATAAATGCCATCTGAAAACATAAAAAATAAATGATACTCATGTAAACAGGTAAAAATGAAAGGAAACTGGAAGACAGCCAATATCGACCTTGTCTAATCTACATAACTATTCCTTAAGAAGTATGATAATACATTTTCAGAAAAGGAGGCCAAGTTATGATGTATTTCCTCAAGCAATAGTCTTTTTTGGTTTCAGAAATAATTACCCCAATAATACTATGAACAGCCTGTTCATGGAAGGAAATAAAAGCTCCAGATGAAATCTCAACAGCTTTTCCTTTGTAGGCAAATACTGATTGCAAAAGGACATATCAGGCTGTGACTGTTATTATATGAGATGTTTTGCAAATGGATGGGAAAAATTACGGGAATGAGATAAAGCCCTAAAAAATGATTCTGAAGAGATACATTCAATGGGTAAGTACATGGCTAAACACATGACTGCCCTTCCAAAGAGCTAGTTATTTTTTCCTCACAATGTCCCATCCCCGACCCTCTGAATCTTGGCAGATGCTTCCTCTAGTTATAAGTTTAGCTGCCATGTATCTAACACTCATGGCTAGATTAACTGAGCTGCTTGAGTTTAGAAACTTTCTGGCTGGGCGCAGTGGCTCACGCCTGTAAAACCAGCACTTTGGGAGGCCAAGGCGGGTGGATCACAGGTCAAGAGATGGAAGCTATCATGGTTAACATAGTGAAACACCATTCCTACTAAAAATAGAAAAATTAGCTGGGTGTGGTGGCACACGACTGTAATCCCAGCTACTCAAGAGGCTGAGGCAGGAGAATCTCTTGAACCCGGGAAGTGGAGGCTGCAGTGGGCCGAAATCACACCAATGCACTCCAGCCTGGGTGACAGAGTGAGACTCTGTCTCAAAAAAAAAAAAAAAAGAAAGAAAGAAAGAAAGAAAAAGAAAAAAAAGAAATTGTTTCCTCATATACCTGCCCTTCAGAAACTTTCACTGAACTACCTGCAATCTTAGCCAGACACTGTAGCTCAGGCTTGTAATCCCAGCACTTTGATAGGCCAAGCGGCAGACCACCTGAGGTCAGGAGTTTGAGACCAGCCTGGCCAACACATTGAAACCCCGTCTCAACTAAAGATACAAAAATTAGCCAGGATGGGTGGTGGGGCGCCTGTAATCCAAACTACTTGGGAGGCTTAGGCAGGAGAATTGATTGAACCTAGGAGTCGGAGGTTGCAGTGAGCCGAGATCGGGCCACTGCATTCAGACTCCATCACACAAAAAAACAAACAAACAACAACAACAAAAAACCTGTCATCTAATGAATCAGTAGGAGTTAGGCTGCCCTTCCCTAATAGGCTCTGATTTAAGAAGAAAGCACACAATGAAACTGTAATAACTTACCCTGGGTTAAAATCACTGACTCCATCTTAGCTGTAAACTCCAACCTAGATTCCCTGTTCTGACCACAGCCCCTTTGGGTGCATAACTGGGTCATGCTGCACTTAGAAGCATTGAGGAATACTGTTCTTAATACTTGTAACCACTGTAACTGCATCCTGCTTGGCGTACCTCCCCCCTGCTATTATAAGAAAAATGTTTCCCTTTGATCATTGTGTGAGAAGAGCCTGATCACTCCCATTTCCTTTGATCATTGAATTGTATGGAAAACCACCTGTGCCCACAGTCCCTTCCTCTAACCTGCTTTTCTGCTTCTGTAAAATTCTGCTTCAGTTAGGTCCCCCTCCCCTACCTAAAATAAGGTATAAAAGATAATCAAGTCCCTTCCTCAGGGCGAGAGAACTTTGAGCATTAGCCATCTCTCAGTCGCCAGCTCTTTAAAAGGACTCTTAATTTGGAACTTAGTGTGTGGCGCATTCCTTTTAACTAACTAGGATATAACATCTGGAGTCCCCAGCAAGATAACCTCTATTATTCTTTTTTGCCACTGGGTGCAGACCGGGCTTGTTCTGGGCTCCTCCGAACTGGGAGGTGGACTATAGGGGAGGCGCCCCCTGTGATATTCCAGGGCCCCAAACACCACCCCTTGCCAGAGGAGAGCAGATCAACTCCCAGCATGCTCCACCAAATTATTCTTCAGAGTCCCTGGTTCTGCTCCACGGAGAAGGTAAGTCAGGCCTGACCTACTTATTTCTGGAAGTCACAGGGATCATCCAATTACCGGGATGCCAGAATTGACTATGGTGATTCCTGTGACCTTGGGCTCTGGGTGCCTCAGAATCCCTGCTCCTGGTTCTGGTTTTTGGACTAGGGAAGAGTCCTTGGTTCTGGTTTTTGAACTCTGGAGGTCCAGGGTTCATGATTCTGTTCTGTCTTTGAACTCTGAGGGTCTAGATTTCCTGGTTCTGTTTTTGGACTCTGGGTGTCCGGGGTCCCTGGTTCTGCCCTTCTGTCTGATTTAGAGGGGTTCAGCCCTGACAAGGGAATCCCTCTAGACTCTGTTGCTACTCCAGGACACTGGAGGATGGAGTCCCTGGTTTCTGTTTAATTGAAATATTTACAAAGAAGCCAGAAAGAAAAGTTCTTCAGGGTTTAAACTGTTTACAAAGTGTAAAAAGACTGTAATAACCTCTGAGTGCATGTGTGCGTGCATGTGTGCATGCATGGGGACCTTAGAGGATTGTGTCTAAGGATCCAGTCTGTAGTTCCATGGAGAAAGCTACGGAGACTGAGTGGGCCCCAATCTGCAGTTCCGTGGTGACCTCATATGGCCTAACAATAGTATCAGGCTAGTTCCACCGAGTTGGACTAGTTTTGATCCGAGTCGGGGGTTTGTATCGACCTGTCTGTGTCAAGAGGCACCTGCATCCCCGTAAGGGGTGCAGCCAAGCAGGCATCTGAGTTTCCAATACAAGATTCCCCTCCCCTCGTCTGTCTTTTTAGATAACTACAATCGATTATCTACCTCAGTGCCTCATCTCCCTCATCTGTTACTTGGGCTGGTCTCCCCAAGCTTGCCTTTTCTGTCAGAAGGAGGTTAAGCATTGTTCTGGGAAGAACTTGTCTCCCTCAGTACTTCCTATAATGGGTTCTGCCTCTTCTCGACCCTCTACACCCCTCCAGTGCATGTTGAATAATTTTATCTCAGGTTTTTCAGGAAAGTATGGAGTCTGCCTTACAAAAGGCAGGCTACAAACTCTCTGTGAAGTGGAATGGCCAAAGTTTGGAACAGGATGGCCCCCAGCTGGGCCACTGGATTCTAAAACAGTACAGGCAATGTGGGAAGTTGTTACCAGAACATCTGGGCACCCTGATCAGTTTCCCTATATTGATCAATGCCTGGACTTAGTACAGAATCCCCCTCCTTGGCTACAATCCTGTGCTGCTTATAATCCCTCATCCAGGGTTCTTCTAAGGCAAATGTCTCCTTTGCCCAAACTCTCAGTTCCCTCCCATCTTCCTGTGTTGCCCACTTCAGAAGAGAAAGACAGTTCTCTTCCATTGCCTCCATCTGACAATCCTCCACCACCCTCACCTTCACCTCCCTTGGGATCCCCTCTGTCTCCTCAACTTCGTCCGGTGGCCTACCATCCCCTGAACAGCCAGCTTCCACAGATCCTTAGCCCATAGCCTCTAGGCTGCGGACCCAGGCAGAGGCGGTCACTCCACTGCTTCCCCTAAGAGAGGCACCACCCCACCAGGAAGCAGGCAAGCTGGCCTGTTTATGGCCTATATTCCCTTTTCTACACCTGACCTGTACCACAGGAAACATCAAAACCCACCATTTTCTGAGAAACCCCAGGTCCAGACTGCACTGGTGGAGTCTGTGTTTCAAACTCACGGACCCACTTGGAATGACTGCCAGCAGCTTCTTCTAACCCTCCTTACTGCTGAGGAAAGGGACCACATTAGTAGGGAGGCTAGAAAGGTTTTTCTTGCCTTGGCAGGTAGGCCAGAAGAGGAGGCCCAAAACCAGTTAAAGGAGGTTTTTCCCTCTACTCAGCCAAATTGGGACTCAAACACTGCAGGAGGGAGGAGAGCTTTGGACAAGTTTCACCGGTATCTTCTAGCAGGTATTAAGGGAGGCACTCGAAAGCCCATGAATTTCTCTAAGACATTGGAAGTTGTCCAGGGGCCTGATGAGTCTCCTGGAGCATTTGTAGAGTGCCTCCAGTAAGCTTAACAAACTTATACCCCATTTGATCCAGCAGTTACCGAAAATAGCAGTGCTATTAATTTAGCATTTGTGGTCCAAGCAGCCCCAGATATTTGTAGAAAGTTGCAAAAACTTGAGGGATTTGTTGGAATGAATATTTCCCAGCTCCTGGACATAGCCCAAAAAGTTTATGACAATAGAGAACAAGAAAAACAGAAACAGGCTGCTTTGGCAGGTGAAAAGGCATCACAGAGACAGGAAAAAAATCATAGTAGCTGCAGTTCGGGAAACAAAAATACAGCTCTTTGTAGAAAAGTCATACTGGGGAAAGGTCCAAGTCAAAAAAACTCAGAACCCCACAAGAAAAAGGAGAAAGTGCCCTTACTACAGAATCAATGTGCCTACTGCAAAAAATGAACACTGGAAGAAGGAGTGTCCAAAAAGGCTGCAAGTGAAAGTTCTCACTCTTCTGGAAGCCAGAGAGTTGGAGGAGGACTGATGGGGCTAGGGCTCCCTGCCCCTCAGCCCCTGGGAGCCCAAGGTTACTGCTACAGTCGGGGGCCAGCAGTACATTTCCTAGTCGACACTGGGGTGGAGGATTCTGTATTACAAGCCCCTTTGGATAGCATCTCCAACCAAAAGAATGCCATGCAGGGCGCCACAGGACCTATTCAGGAATATCCATTTACCCATTCTCAGCAAGTAAATTTGGGTCAAAAGAGAGTAACCCATATGTTTCTTGTAATGCCAGAGTGCCCTTTCCCCCTCCTCGGATGAGACCTACTCCATAATTTACAGGCATCTATCTCCTTCTCAGCAGATCAAGCCCACCTCACACTGGGGACCACAACACCTCCCACTGCTCAGCTCCTACTAACTGCCCCCTTGTCAGAGGAGTACCTCTTAACCCCCTCCTTGCAACTGGTGGAAAATGAGTTTAACCTCCTCCTACAGAATGTACAAACTCTTCTCCCCTGAGACTGGGCAGAGTCAAAACCTCCCGGACTGGGAAAACACCACCCACCAGTAGTTGCAGAACTTCTGGCCACCGCTCAGCCGGTTCAGGTAAAACAATACCCTGTAAGCCAGCGGGCTTGAGAGGGAATTAACCCTCACATTCAATGGCTATTACAGGCCCATATACTCATGCCTTGCCAATCTGCATGTAACACTCCATTTTTGCCAGTCCAAAAGCCTGGGACAAATGATCACCGGCCAGTACAGGATTTGCAGGAAGTGGATGGTCACAGTCCATCCAACTGTCCCCAATCCGTATACTCTCCTTAGCCTGCTCCTGCGGGAACATACCATATACACAGTCCTTTATTTAAAGGATGCCTTCTTTGCCATCCCTCTGGACCCCAAAAGCCGGTAAATTTTTGCTTTTGAATGGACAGATCCTGGTTCGGGTGATACCACCCAGCTTACTTGGACTAGGTTGCCCCAGGGGTTCAAAAACTCCCAAACTCTTTTTGGGGAGGCCCTCCAACAGGACTTAATACCCTTCTGAGCCAGCCATCCTGACTGTACTTTGCTTCAATATGTAGATGATCTGTTATTGGCTACCAAGACTACTGACAGCTACCTGCAATGTACTAAAGACTTGCTTTACCTCCTTCAGGAACTTGGGTATCGGGTCTTGGCCAAAAAGGCCCAACTTTGTCTTTCCAAGGTTTCTTACCTGGGGTACAAAATAAACAGAGGAAAAAGGGCACTCACCAGTGCTCGAAAAGAGGCTATTCTGTGTGTCCCCACTCCTACCACCAAGAGAAAGGTACGTGAATTTTTGGGGGGCTGTGGGATATTGCCACCTGTGGATACCGGGTTTTACATAAATTGCCAAGCCTCTGTACAAGGCTACAGGTGGGAATTGCCCACTAGTTTGGACTAACACAGAAAAGCAAGTTTTCCAAAACCTAAAAAAGGCACTGACTGAGGCCCCTGCTATAGCACTCCCAAATATCTCAAAACCATTTCACCTGTTTGTTCATGAAAGAGGGTCGCTAAGGGGGTACTAACTCAAACCGTGGAGCCATGGTGCTGCCCAATGGCCTATTTGTCCAAGAGGCTGGATCCTGTGGCCTCTGGATGGCCAAGCTGTCTGTGAGCTGTGGCAGCAACTGCAAGTCTAGTCCAGGAAGCTGACAAATTATGGGTCAGAACTTAACCCTCACGGCTCCTCATGCCGTCGAGACACTGCTGTACAGTGCCTCTGGAAAGTGGATGTCAAATGCCCGCATACTACAATACCTGCTGTTAGATCAGCCACGTTTAACTATCTCCCCGGCCAGGTGTCTACATCCAGTCACTCTTTTACCCGATCTAGACCTGACCACACCAGTCTATGATTGCCAGGAATTGTTGGAAACTATGGAGACTGGCGGCCCGGACATCCAGGATGCCCCCGTGGAGAAGGCCGATGCTACCGTGTTTACTGACGGCAGCAGTTTCCTCAAACAGGGAATGCAAAAGGCTGGGGGCAGCATCACCATGGAAATGGACATCGTGCGGGCCCAGGCTCTGCTGGCCAAAACATCATTGCCAAATGCTGAGTTAATTGCTCTCACTCAGGCCCTCTGATAGGGTAAGAATAAACACATCAACATTTACACTGACAGAAGGTATGTCTTTGCAACTATGCACGTTCATGGAGCTATTTACCAAGAGCACGGGCTTCTCACCTCGGCTGGAAAAACGATCAAAAACAAGAAATCCTGGCCTTACTCGAGGTCGTTTGGCTCCCCCTGCAGGTGACTGTAAGCTACTGCAAAGGACATCAAAAGGAAAATTACAGCTGTTGCCCGAGGGAACCAAAGGGCGGACTCCGCTGCCTGAGAGGCAGCCCCACTTGCGGTTACCCCTTTAACTCTATTACCCACTGTATCCTTCCCACAGACTGAGTTACCCGATCATACAGTCTACTCTCTGGAAAAAGAAAAACAAGCATTGTATCTTCAGGCCAGTAAAAACCGGGACGGATGGTGGGTTCTCCCAGATTTGAGAATTTTCTTGCCCCAGACCCTTGGAAAGGCCTTGATCAGTCACCTCCATTCTTCCACTCATCTAGGGGAATAAAACTGGCCCAGCTTCTAAGAAGCCAGTTAAAAATTTCCCACCTTCAAGACTTAACTAATCTTGCAGCCTCTTGATGCACAGTATGTGTGCAGGTAAACGCCAGACAAGGCCCAAAACCTGGACTGGGCTGCCATCTTCGAGAATGTAGCCCAGGAGAAAGAATGAGAAATAGACTTCACTGAAATAAAGCCACACTGGGCAGGATGTAAGTATCCCCTGGTGATGGTAGACACTTGTCTGGATGGACTGAGGCATTTGCCACCAGAATTGAGACTGCCTTTACAGTGGTTAATGAGATCATCCCTTGACATGGGCTGCCATTTGCCATAGGGTCTGATAATGGGCCAGCCTTCACCTCAACCATAGTTCAATCAGTTAGCAAGGCACTGAACATTCAATGGAAGCTCCATTGTTCCTGTCGGCCCCAGAGCTCTGGACAGGTAGAATGCATGAACCGGACCTTAAAAAGTACTCTTACAAAATTAATCTTGGAAATCAGTGAGGGTTAAACAAAGCTCCTTCCTTTAGCCCTCCTTAGAGTAAGATGCACTCCCTATAAAGCTGGGTTCTCTCCTTTTGAAATCATGTATGGAAGGGCACCTCCTATACTACCCAGGTTAAATGATGCCCATTTGGCAGAAATATCCCTGGCAAATCTCTTACAGTACTTACAGTCTCTCCAACAGGTTTAGGACATCATCCAGCCGCTTGTTTGTGGAGCACACCCTAATCCAGTTCCTGATCTGACTGGGCCCTGCCATCCCTTCTGTTCTGGTGACTTGGTTTATGTCAAAAAGTTCCAAAAGGAAGAACTCACCCCTGCCAGGAAAGGGCCTCACACCGTCACCCTCACCACCCCCACAGCTCAGAAGGTTGATGGTATTCCTGCTTGGATCCACTACTCATGCACCAATAAGGCTGGTAAACATCCAGAAGAAACATGGGTCTCACAGCCTGGCTCAGGTCCCTTAATGTTGTGTCTAAGTTGGGTAGAACCCCCCAGATAATTCCTATTATCCTCTTCTCTGTTTCCTCCAGTCATGCCCTCTGCCCCTAACTACTCTCCTGATTTTAGAAATGGGCGCGTGCTCACAAATACCTCCTGGGAAGAAGGTACTTCCAACCTGGTCCTTCTTAAGTTTGATATGTGTGCTTTGTTCCCAAATTCTTACTCCCCAAGTCGGGATTTAACACATGAGGAAAAGCTCCATCTTCCTCTCGGTGGTCTCAACCTTGATGAAGGATTTGGACACAGGTACACCAGATGTGGAGAATCAGGTGAGGCTGAAGAAAGGCTTCAGTCAACTGACTTCTACCTGTGTCCAGGAGACCATAAAGACGGTGAATGCCAACAAAGTTATGAATTCTTCTGCCCTTACTGATCTTATGTTACCCTGGCAAACTATCCTGGAGGACTAACCCAGTCCTTCACTCTCTCCATTGCCAGTGGGTCTCGCCCTTGGCGGAGTTATAAGGGGAACTGCAACCCTATTGTCTTAACCATCCATGGCCCCGATTTGGCTCATTGGTATTATGGCGTGTCCTGGGGATTTAGATTGTATATGACAGCTTTTGACCTTGGATCCATGTTCACCATCCAAAAGAAGCTTCTAGTCCTCTGGCGCTCACATAAGCCAATCAGTCCCCTAACTGATCTGAGTGACCTCATGTTTCGTCTACACCCTAACCAAGTCAGCTTGGTGAGTTCACCACAATCAGCTAGTTCAACGGCCTCGTTGCCAGTCCTAGCTCCCCTATCCCAGCTCCAAAGTGAGCATCTCCAACCCAGCCTAATGTCCATACTGAATGGAGTGCGTCTCCTCCTTAATAACACCCAGCCTCAATTGGCTCAGGATTGCTGGCTGTGCCTGAAGGCAAAACCCCCATACTATACTGGAGTAGGAGTTGTGGCCCTTCTCAACTCTGGTCCTCTGACCTACCCCGGATGCTCTCCCATTCCCTTACACTAGGGGACGTTGCTAGAAATGCCACCTGCCTAGTCAGCAATGGGTATAAACTATCTAATTCTCCTTTCAGGCTACCTGTAACCAGTCTCTACTTACTACCTTAAACACTTTGGTCTCCTACAATGCATCCAACAATACTTGGCTGGCCTGCACTTCAGGCCTCACCCGCTGCATCAATGGGACTGAACCTGGACCTGTCCTACGTGTGTTGGTTCATGTGCTTCCCCAGGTCTATGTGTACAGCGGACCGGAAGGACAACAGCCCCTCGCTTCTCTGGGGCTACACTCCAGGTTTCGTCAAGGTGTCTCCCTCATTGTGCCCATCCTAGCCGGTCTCAGCATAGCTGGGTCAGTGGCCATTGGTACTGCAGCCCTGGTCCGGGGAGAAACTGGACTAAGGTCTCTAACTCAACAAGTAGACACTGATTTAAGAAACATCCAGTCTGCCATAAAGATGTTACATGCCCAAGTAGAATCCTTAGCTGAGGTAGTTCTCCAAAATTGCTGAGGCTTAGATTTAGTATTCCTCTCCCAAGGAGCTTTATGTGCAGCATTGGGAGAAAGTTCTTGTTTTTTACTAACAACTCTGGAGTCATAAAAGACATCCTCCAAAAGGTCCAGGACAATTTAGATAGACGCCAATGAGAATAAGAGAAGAATGCGACATGGTTCCAAAACATCTTTAATTGGAGCTCATGATTAACTACCTTTGGAACTGGGCTAGTGGGACCTCTTCTCCTTCTCCTATTAGGCTTAATCTTTGGACCCTGCCTATTAAACAGGCTCCTTACTTTTATAAGGCAGCACATAACTTTTGTTAAACTCATGTATCTCAGGAGCCCCTATAACCCCCTTGTTATAACTGAGGAGTCAATGCTCTGACTCCCCAAAAACACAAGTAGGGAATGTAATAACTTATCCTAGGCTAACATCACTGACTTCATCTTAGCTGTAAACTTCAACCTGGCTTCCCCCTCCTTACCACAGCCCCTTTGGGTGCATAACTGGGTCATGCTGCACTTAGAAGCATTGAAGCATACTGTTCTTAATACTGGTAACCACTGTACTGCATCCTGTTTGGCATACCTCCCCCTGCTATTATAAGAAAAATGTTTCCCTTTTGATGATTGTGTGAGAAGAGCCTGATCACCCCCGTTTCCTTTGATCATTGAATTGTATGGAAAACCACCTGTGCCCACAGCCCTTTCCTCTAACCTGCTTTTCTGCTTCTGTAAAATTCTGCTTCAGTTAGGTACCCTCTCCCCTACCTAAAATAAGGTATAGAAGATAATTAAGCCCCTTCCTTGGGGCCGAGAGTACTTTGATCATTAGCCATCTCTCGGTCACCGGCTAATTAAAAGGACTTGTAATTTGGAAATTAGTGTGTGGTACATTCCTTTTAACTCGATCAGATATAACAAAACTGCTGAGAAAAGACAGAAGAGTGCTGATCTAAGCCACAGCTGCTTCTTGCCCCTAATTCCAGAACCCCAAAATTGTGCAGGAGCAGGAGAAACACATCAAAAAATGAAACAAATTTGTTCTTATTTAATTTACTGCCATGGTAGATGCCAAGTAGAGCAACCCCAAGCTCCTTTGGATAGCGAAGTTATGAAAACATAGAAAGCATATTTTGCTTCTAAATATTTCACCTCAGGACACCTAGAGATTTATGATATTTATCATATGCTGGGGAAAATAACGTTTAAATAAAAAGTGATCCTTGTAGATAGGGCACCTCAGTTCAAACAGATTCTCTGAACAACGATAAGGATTCACTGCTAGAAATCTTACTGATGTATCTGCTACATACCAACATTAATCCATGTTCACAAACAAGGCAGATTTAACAGTGAATGTAAAGATGTGTATATTTATTTTGAAAGCTACAGTATATTTATCTAAAGCATTGATTAAATTGTCGAAAAGCTTTATCATATATTACCTAGGTTCACATACCTAGAGACATTTCCCTTGAGTTTATTTATTATAGTAAATATAGCAAGGCATGTGTATTTTCACACCTTATCCAAGATGTATTTCCTCATCAAAACCATTTCTCAGGTAATTTCTGTCATGTCAACTCATGATTAGCCACCCTAATGAAGAGGAGTAATAGCTCAGAACAATCAGTGTGGAGATTTCCAGACCAATTGATTGTCAGTACTGGCGTGATTTACTTCATTTTACAGCAGATTTACCGCCATCAAAATAGAATGGTTTTTACTTAAGCTTATTTGAAAACATTTCCCCAAAACTCTTACTGTTTTAGTGGTAAAAAAAAAAATAAACAAACCAGAAAAATTATTGATTAAAAGAAACAAATGAGATGAAAAATGCGTCACAGTTAAACCAAAAGGCAGATTGGGTGCATATGAACAATCAGTTGATTTTACCTTGAAGCAAGTTTGCAAGTGCAAATGTGTCTGTCCATGTGTAAATATGTAATCTACATGTTTATGTATGTATGTATCTGTGTGCATATGTATGCATATGTATAAAAAGGAATTTTGTGCTAAGTAGTTATACCCTTCATTTATAAAATATTAATTAACATTGTCATGAGTGGTACTTTAATTTCTGCATGCTTTATGGTGCATTCTATATAAATGGAATTAAAAGATAACCTTAAATGGATATATGAATCCTTTAAAAAGTATAAATACCAGTATAAAAATATAATGACAAGGTAACTTTTTCTTCACTTTTTTAAGGAAACATGCAAACCTCTTGTAAGGAAATAGGGGAAAAAAAACTTATATTGGTATAATACGGATGTCCATAATTCAGTGAAAAACATGGTAAATTAAAAAGTATAAACACTCATGAAAAGACTTTTAAATGATTTCATGTTCAACACACCATTTAGCTTTTGCAAATGTAACTGAAAGTAGGGTCTGTCATCAGAAAAAAACAAGAAACTAGAAATGGACATGTCTCAAGTCTTTTCTGTCTAGCTAGTATCTTACTCAGAGCTAGATGGAAACAGGATTATTTTGTTCACTCCTCACTGTGATCTACAACTGGGTTGGTCAATTTGACCCAAAACCAAAAACAAATACACATCTCCAACTAATTTTTGTTCTATTTTTATTTTTTTGATACAAAACTTTCTCACATATTTACCAACTATACATGTTCAAGAACTCAAAACTCCATATCTGATAGTCTACAAAACATTATTTTAACATATAGAAATAAAGCACACTTCATTTCTAATGTTGGTTCAAGTAAATGTACATTTTTAAAGCATAAACTTCAAAATATCATCAGTATGCCATTATTTCTTGTTAGTGTTATCATATGTGTGGTAATATTGCATAGCAGCTAGGAAGCAGGGTTGGGGGTTCAGACTGACTGAATCTAAATCCCTACACTGCCATATTGTGGGAATATAACATGAGCAGAAGCTTAACTTCTTTCAATATCTTAACTTTTTAATCTACCTTGAAGGGTTATAATGATTAAATTAATTAATATATATCAAACACTTGCAGTAGTGACTCAAAATAGGACATTCTTCATAAATACTAGATATTATCATGTCATAAGCTTATCCCTGCCTGATAAACATATTTTTAAGTTAGTAGGTTAAAAGCTCTCTGAAAATTAAAGCAAATCAATCCTGTATCATTAGTTGTTTGGAAGACTCTCATATAGTACTCTCTTTTAAAGAGAGATAAACTGAAATTCAACACATTGTCATGTACAAACAAAGGAAAAATGAAAACATCTTTATTATAACTGGATGCACCAAGTATGACAAATTTCCTAGATAACATACATTTTTCAAGGTTTATGATTCCATCATAAAAATTCATTTCCCAAGAAAGCCAGCAAATAACCTCTCTGTCTGCATGTCATTATTTGTTTTATTGCCTGTGTTTTAGAGCACTGGCTTGACTTATTAGTGACTAATTGAAAATTATTTCTTCTAGAATTTTAAAATACAGATCCCAGCTGGGCGCAGTTGCTCATGCCTGTAATCCCAGCAGTTTGGGAGGCTGAAGTGGGCAGATCATGAGGTCAGGCGTTCAAGACTAGTCTGGTCAACATAGTAAAACCCTTTCTCTACTAAAAATACAAAAAAAAAAAAAATAGCCCACCGTGGTGGTATGTGCCTGTAATCCTAGCTACACGGGAGGCTGAGGCAGGAGAATCACTTAAACCCAGAAGGTGGAGGTTGCAGTGAGCTGAGATTGCACCATTGTACTCCAGTCTGGCGACAGAGCAAGACTCCATCTCAATAAATAAATAAATAAATAAATAAGATACCAAAAACACTCTGGATAGCAATAGTGAAATCATATCAAATATACAGGGGGAAAAAAGCTAATTCTAAGAAGATACTAGATGTGAATGATTGTTTCAGACTCCATGTTAATACCAACATTGATGACAGTCTATGTCTAGGTCCACACAGGTCGTTTATCACTCATACAGGTGGTTGTTGTAGCATTCATCCCAGATATGAAGTAAAAATCTGGTAGTATAGTAAAATACTTTAAGCTCCTTTAAATAACATATTATTTCTTCATCATCCAATCACTTACCTAAACACTCTTACAAAGACTTCTATTTTAAAGTCAGCTTACTTCAGAGAGTATTATCTTTTGCAAAGTTACTATGTAGTCTATATAAAGAAGATTTTTTATCTACTTTGCACAGACTATAGAAAGTTACATAAAGAAACTTTACAAATAAGGTACTTTTTAAATGTGAAATTTAGTGAACAAATTTCTTTAGTCATTTATGTCACTATGATTGCTTGGGGTTTGAGGTGTCCATTCTCATTGCACATGTATAAGTATTTTCATTCTCATCCATATTTCCTGTTTTCCTCTTAAAGGTAAGTTAATCAGAACTGCAAGCTGTTTGAAGAGGTGGGGAAGCCCTAATTTTGTGTAATACTTTCCTTTTTGATCTTGTTAGGACACCAGCTTAGTCTAATTACCAATTTACTCATTTTAAAGGAAACCTTTTATTAACTGGAGAAGACGCAAAAAAGCCATTTGTTTTAAAAGTTTGCACAAATAAATGTATTGCCCAATGAATGTACCTGAAAACTAGATGAAGTGACTTGTATCTACTGATAAAAATAAACATGGTAAACTTCAGAAGCCCAAAACAGTAATCTAAAACATGTATCTAAAAATAAAAGACATGCTGACATAATCACAACCAATTAGCTTATGTCTAAAGATATGCTGAAATGGAAGAAATTATTTCCATTCATGTAAGCTCTTCCATTTAGTGTTTTCAAGTTTAACTAGACAATAAATATCATTTCTAAATGTACCAAGATTATCAACATGTAAAGATTATTTTAAAATAATTAGATTCTTACCATGATCGAAGGGTTTTCCTGGACTCCAAGTACGGAAATAATCATCCTAAGGGGGAAAATAATGTGAATTGAGTGTATATGAGTAATTAAAATGCAAGGGTACATATAAAATCTAAAATAAAATATGAAACACAGAAGCTGTATACAAACCTCTACTTCCTGCAATGGCAAGCAGCGAATTAGAAAATAAATAAATAAAAATAAAAAAAGAAACGAGAGAAAAAGAATAGTTATCAAAAGGGAACACAGTGTTCGCAAGTTACAGAAATGTCTTTCAATACATGTGTTCATCTTCATTGCAAGTCAAGGTTACTATAACAATTTAACTATTTTTGTTGGCCACTTCTCCTAAGTATTACAACGCAATACTTTCAATTACAATTCAGTGCATAATATAACGTGCAGATAATTACCCTAAGCTAATAAGCAATTAAGTGTCTTACCACTTTCCAATTATACAACTTCATTTCCCCCTCATACAACAGTAAATGGAACTGTTCATACAGCAGAGAAACTACCAAGTAATTCTGCAATAGCCCATAGAGTACAAATATGGTTTATGCAAACCATTCTCTTGTTAATTGAATATCTAATTTCATCAAAAATACAATCTAGAATTTGAAAATAAATGCACACCTAATTAAGTCCTGCCTAAAGTTTAATTCATTAATATGTAAAAGAGTCAATGCCATAAATTTCCAATATACTTAGTAAATATGACATTACAACACAAATGTAGGGCAACATATACTGAAAAGAATTTTTAAAAGTAAGGATAGGGAGATCCAAGATGGCCAAATAGGAACATCTCTGAAGTCCAGTTCCCAGCAAGAACAATGCAGAAGGTAAGTGATCACTGCATTTCCAAACGAGTTTTTACTGCCCACAGAACAGGAGATTTCCAGGCCGAAAAGCACCATGAGTTTCCAGCATGGCTGTTTCACCTGGTGCCACAGGTTCCTGCACAAAAACTCACACAAATCTGGGAGGCAGTTTTAACTGGCGCCTGGTATGGCTGGGAGACAGAGCCGCCCACTGAACTGAAAAAGAGGGGGCTGAAACCTGGGGGCCAGGTGATCTGGCTTAGCGAATCCCACCCCCACAAAGAAGAGCAATCTGAAACACTCAGGATTGAGAGTTAGGCAGCAAGTTCGGCTGGACCCTGGAAGGTCCAGCTTGGTGGGGGAGGAGGGGGTCGGCCATTACAGAGGCACTCCACCATGACTGAGGCAGTTCTAACTGTACCTCTGTAAACAAAACCGCAAGGAAGTTTACATAGCGGCCAGGCAGAGCCCATGGCAGCCTAGCAATGCCTCTACTGGCAGACTGTGACGAGGCTACTTCCTTGCTGGGCAGGGCATCTCTGAAAAAAGGCAGCAGCACATCAGAAACTTATAAATAAAGCCCTATCTTCCCAGGACAGAGCTCTGGGGAAAACAGGCAGTTATGAGTTCCACTGCAGCAGACTTAAACATACCTGCCTAGCACCTCTGAAAGGAACAACAGAGCTCCCAGCCCAGAACTTGAGCTCCTATAAGAGACAGACTGTCTCTTCAAGCAGCTCCCCAACCCTTGTATATTCAAGGAGTCACCTAATAAAGGAGAGCTCAGCTGATATCTGGTGGGTACCTTCTGGGACAAAGATAACAGAAGAAGAAAGTGGCAGCAACCCTTATTGTTCTGCAGCCCCCATGAATGATTCTGCAGGCAAGCAGGGTCTGGAGTGGATCTCTAGCAGTCCTGCAGCAGAGGGGCCTGTTAGAAAGACAACTGAAAAACAGAAAGACATAGCTTCAACATCAACAACAACAAAAAAAACACCAACTCAGAGACCCCATCCGAAAGTCACCAACTACAAAGACCACAGGTAAATAAATACACAAAGATGGAAAGAAACCAGCGCAAAAAGGATGAAAACACCAAAAACCAGAACACCTCTCCTCAAAAGGATCACAATGCCTCACCAGCAAGGGAACAAGGCTGGATTGAGAATGAGTCTGATGAATTGACAGAAACAGGCTTCAGAAAGTGGGTAATAACAAACTTCTCTGAGTTAAAAGAACATGTTCTAACCCAATGCAGAGTAACTAAGAATCTTGAAAAAAGGTTAAACAAAATGCTAATAAGAATAAACAGCTTAGAGAACAATATATAAATGACTTAATGGAACTGAAAAACACAACAAGAGAACTTTGCAAAGCATACACAAGTTTCAATAGCCGAATCGACCAAGCAGAAGAAAGGATATCACAGATTGAAGATGAACTCAATAAAGTGAAACAAGAAGGCAAGACTAGGGAAAAAAGAGTGAAAAGAAATACACAAAGCCTCCAAGAAATATGGGATGATATGAAAGGACCTAATCTATGTTTGATAGGTGTACCTGAATGTGACAGAGAGAATGAATCCAAGCTGGAAAACACTCTTCAGGATATTATCCAGGAGAACTTTCCCAACCTAGCAAGGCAGGCAAACATTCAAGTCCAGGAAACACAGAGAACACCACAAAGATATTCCTCAAGAAAAGCAACCACAAGGCAAATAATCATCAGACTCACCAGGGCTGAAATGAAGGAAAAAATGCTAATGGCAGCAAGAGGGAAAGGTCTGATGGGCTTACAAACAAAGGGAAGCCCATCAGACTCAGAGAAGATCTCTCCACAGAAACACTACAAGCCAGATGAGAGTGGGGGCCAATATATAACATCCTTAAAGAAAAGAATTTCCAACCCAGAATTTCATATCCAGCCAAATTAAGCTTCATAAGTGAAGGAGAAATAAAATCCTTTATGAACAAGCAATTGCTGAGAGATTTTGTCACCACCAGACCTACCTTTCAACCTCACAAAAGAACCACTAACCACGAAAAGGAATAACCAGTACCAGCCACTCCAAAAACGTACCAAATGGTAAAGACCATTGACAAAATGAAGAAACTGCATCAACTAATGGGTAAAACAACCAGCTAGCATCAAAATGGTAGGATCAAATTCACAAAAAAACAATATTAACCTTAAATGTAAATGGGCTAAATGGCAAATTGGATAAAAAGTCAAGACTCATTGGTGTGCTGTATTGAGGAAACACATCTCATGTGCAAGGACACAGATAGGCTCAAAATAAAGGGCTGGAGGAAGATTTACCAAGCAAATGGAGAACAAAAAAAGCAGGGGTTGCAATCGTAGTCTCTGATAAAATGGACTTTAAACCAACAAAGATCAAAAGAGACAAAGAAGGACATTACATAATGGTAAAAGGATCAATGCAACAAGAAGAGCTAAAGATCCTAAATATATACACACCCAATATAGGAGCACCCAGATACACAAAGCAAGTTCTTTTTTTTTTAAATATATATTTTATTGCATTTTAGGTTTTGGGGTACATGCAAAGAACATGCAAGATTGTTGCATAGGTACCTACATGGCAATGTGGTTTGCGGCCTTCCTCCCCATCTCCTATATCTGACATTTCTCCTCATGTTCTTAATGACCTACAAAGAGACATAAACTCCCACACAATAACAGTGGGAGAATGTAACACTCCACTGTCAATATTAGATCAACAAGGCAGAAAATTAACACGGATATCCAGGACTTCAATGCTGATCTGGACCAAGGGAACCTAATAGACATTTACAGAACTCTCCACCCCACATCCACAGAATATACACTCTTCTCAGCACCAAATCACACTTATTCTAAAATTGACTACATAATTGGAAGAAAATCACTCCTCAGCATATGCAAAAGAATGGAAATCATAACAAACAGTCTATCAGACCACAGTGCAATCCAATTAGAACTCAGGATTAAGAAAGTAAATCAGAATCGCACAACTTCTGGAAACCAAACAACTCACTCCTGAATGTTGACTGGATAAACAATGAAATGAAGGCAGAAATAAAGATGTTCTTTGAAACCAACAAGAATAAAGATGCAATGTACCAGAATCTCTGGGACACATCTAGAGCAGTGTCTAGAGGGAAATTTATAGCAATAAATGTCCATATGAGAAGTGAGGAAAGATCTAAAATTGACACTCTATCACCAAAATTGAAAGAGTTAGAGGAGCAAGATCAACAAAACTCAAAAGCTAGCAGAAGACAGGAAATAACGAAGATCAGAGCAGAACTGAAGAAGACAGAGACACAAAAAACCCTTCAAAAAATCAATATATCCAGAAGTTGGTTTTTTGAAAAGATCAACAAAATAGACCTCTAGCCAGATTAATTAAAACAAAAAAAGGAGAGAAGAATCAAATAGATGCAATAAAAAAAGATAAAGGGGATTTCACTACTGATTCCACAGAAATACAAACTACCATCAGAGATTACTACAAACAACTCTATGCACATAAGCCAGTAAACATGGAAGAAACTGATAAATTCCTGGACACTTGCACCCTCCCAAGCCTAAACCAGGAAGAAGTTAAAACCCTGAATAGACCAATAAGAAGGGCTGTAGTTGAGGCAACAATTAATAGCCTACCAACCAATAAAAGCCCAGCTCCAAATGGGTTCACAGCCAAATTCTATCAGACATACAAAGAGGAGCTTGTACCATTCCTTCTGAAACTATTCCAAACAATACAAAAAGGGGAATTCCTTCCCAAATCATTTTATGAGACCAACATCATCCTGATACCAAAACCTGGCAGAGACTCAACAAAAAAAAGAAAACTTCAGGCCAATATCCGTCAGGACCATACATGCAAAAATCTTCAATAAAATACTAGCAAAGTAATAGCAACAGCACATCAAAAAG
>CAUYQU010014187.1:0-103135 GCA_963574635.1 Cheracebus regulus | reverse complement strand
TCCTTCGGCGGACGCCCCTTCCCCACAGAGCTGGGCCTTCCCAGGTTCAGCTGTGCTTGCTCTCAGTCCTCAGCGCTTCCAATTGCTGTTCTCCTTGTGGGGATGGGACCAGCGGAGCCCGACTAAAAGGGCACCCAGTCCTGTACACTCCGCACCGAGAAGTGCCGCGCTGGCCAAAAGAGTCACGCTGGCGACCTGTGTGGCTCTTTCGCCGGGAATCTCCCAGTCTGTGGGCAACAAAAATTCGTCTGCAATTGCAGCATCCACTCGTTCTCTGCGCTTTCACTGGGAGCTACAATCCTGAGCTGCTGCTATGTGGCCATCTTGGATCTCTCTCCCTGATTGTGATTTTTTAAATTAAGTTGTGCTCTTTATATACTGGTATAAGTCCTTTATGAAATATTATGATTTGCAAATATTTTCTACTTTTTGGCTTAAAAAAATTTTTTTTTTTAAATGAAGTGCAAGTGTCTTTAATTTTGATGAGGTATAAATGTTTTAAATTTTGACTAAGCCCAATTTGTTGTTTTTTTCTATGGGTCATGATTTTGGTAACTAAGAACTCTTTGAGTAATGCAAAGGCATGAAGATTTCCTTCTATATTTTCTACTGGAAGCTTTCTAGTTTACCTGTTCCATTTAGGTTTGTGATCAGTTTTGAGTTAGTTTTTGCATATTATATGAGATGCTTTAATTCATTTGGGCTGGTATAACAAAACACTATTAATTGACCTGCTTGTCAACAACAGAAATGTATTTGTGACAGTTCTGGAAGCTATGAAATCAAAGATCAAAGTGCCAGAGATTTTATACCTGGTGAGGGCCTGCTTTCTGATTCAGAGATGGTGGCCTTTTCACTGTAACCTCACGTGGTGGGAGGGCCAAGGGAGTCTCTGAGGTCTCTTTCAGAAGGTCACTGTAGTAGTTCCTCCTTATCTACAGGGAATATCATCCAATACCCCTAGCAGATGCCTAAAGCCATACATAGTACCTATATATACTATATATTTTCCTAAACATATATACCAAAAATAAAGTTCCATGTATAAATTAGGCACAACAAGAGATTAACATCAATAGCTAATAATAAAATAACAATATGCTGTAATAAAAATAATGTGAATATGATGACTCAAAAAATGTCTGACTGTATTGTACTGCAGGTAACTGAAACCATGGAAAGCTAAACCATGGATAATAGGGAACTACAGTAATTCTATTTATGGGGGCTCCCCCTTTACAATCTAATCATCACCTAAAGACTTCACATCCAAATCCTTCATGTTAGAAATTAGGGTTCAATATATGAAATTCAGAGAGATTCAAATATTCATTTCATAACACAAGAAGGTAACAGTTTTAAGGTGGTTTTTCCCCCAAATATTCTTTTCTGCATCTATGAGATAATAATGTGATTTTTTCATTTATTCTACTGATATTGTGTATTACATTAGTTGAATTATCTATTTTGACTAAATGGGATTCATCCTAGGAATGCAAGTTGAGTTTAATATTGAAAATCGATTATATGTTTCTAGATTCAGTTTGCTCATATTTTGTTAAAGACTTTTTGTATCTGTGTTCATGAGAAATAGTTGTGTACAGTTTTTTTGTGGTTATTTTTGTTCTTTTGTTCAGCTTTTTATTTGCTTTCTGGGGGATAGAATTTGTGGACCTTCTTATGTAGTGGAGATTGGAAGGCTGTAAGTTGTGCCTTATCTGTAATTACATGTAGGAAATTCATGAAATTTACACTATTTAAAGTCAAGAATGAGAGTGTAAGCAAACATTTTGAAGCAAAAAGTTTTCCTAAGCTAAAAAGAGAGACCAAAATGAAGCAGGAACAGACTTTTTATTAACACTATACAGAAACAAACTAAAGGCAGAATTATTTCTTTCTTTTTACAGGAGAACTTTTGTGAGGATGGAGATGTAGAGCTGAATCAGGTACACACCTAATGGTATGAGTGGCAGTTTCAAATCCATTCCACACTCTGCTGCAGCTGACAACAGGCAGAATCCAACGGCTGAAAGGCAAGAGTTTGGTTATATATATTTTTCATTTCCTTTCTCTTGCTACTTGTTTACTTTCTTGTCAAAGCAAATCTAGCTCACCCCTGGGGCATGTCATTTTATCAGAAAAGAAATTATGAGTTTTCCCCTTTCAGAGTTTTCAAAGCTACATCAGTGTGTCTGTAACTTTAAGTGATTTCTGCTGAGTTTCCTGCTCCTGAGGTAACTTATGAGCCAGATAATAGTACTTTCAGTGACATTTCTTCTCATAGCCCAATTATTTTCTTCACTGAGAAGTACATCCAAATATTGTCCCTAGAACACCAATACAAACTGGTGTTTCCCATGTTTTGGATAAGTGCTTTGTGGTAGGCAGAACAATGCCTCCCACCCCCAGCCCTCTCCCGGCCCCCAGACATATCCCTATCCTAATCTCTGGAAACTGAGAATATGTTAGGTTACATGGGAAGGGGAATTAAAGTTGCTGATCAGTTCACTTTAAAATGGGAACATTATCCTAGATTACTTGGATGAGCCCAGTGTAATCACAAGGGTGCTTAAAAGTAGAAAAGGAAGGCAAAAGAGGAGGTCATAGTAGTGCCATGTGAACAGAACTCAGCTGTCCCTTGCTGGTGGCGAAGGAAGAGGGCCGAGAGCCACAGAATGTAGGGATCTATGTAGCAATAGAATGTACCTGGGAAAGGCAAGATTCTGCTCTAGAGCCTCCAGAAAGGAACGTGTCCTGCTGACACCTTGATTTTGGCCCAGTAGGTGCGTTGGACTTAGGGCCTTCAGAATTGTAAGATGATATATTTGTATTGTTAAGCCACTAAGTTAGAGGTAATTTGTTATGGCAGCAATAGGAAATGAATACATACCTGTTCCTGTTGCTTCTCATTTTACACCTTAAAAAAAAAAAAAAAAAAACCGAGGCGGCCCTTACACAGTTCCTAGTAGTTCTATTCACATCGAATGCCCTCTTGTGCCCCCTATGCGTGTCCCTCTAAGTCCCTGCTGAATATTCTTTTTCCTTACCTCTGAGGTGTCTCCACTGTGAAAGGACCTTCCATTAGAGCAACACTTCCGGCCTTTCTCATCTCCTTTACACACTGCTTTTCTAGGGTGAAGAGATGGTCTTTCTGCTTGGTGTGTTTAGAGAAAGGAACTGAACCATCCCGGAATAGCATCTTCTTATTGGAATCCAGGTGTCTGCAGAAAGCACACACTTTGCTCTGTCCTTTGTGACTAGGCAGATCAACCCGTTTCTGGATAGTAGTACCAGAGAGTACCCAAGCCACATCTTCAGATCAGCTTTTAAGGTGGCAAAGTCGGCAGCTTTTCCAACTGCTAGATTCCTATACTAGATTCATCTCAATTAGTCCCAGACTCAGGGGTGATGTTTATTGGACCTCTCAAACTCCAACACAGTCAAGTTCCAAAGGGATATTTCAAAGTACCTCCTCTTCAATATATAAAGAAAGAAATCATCAGCTTTCTTTCCAGCCCTGCTATTTCCAATGATTTCTCATCTCATGGAAAGCCTAGCCAGCTTCCTAGCCCTGAAACCTGGGCCTGTCTCTCCTCTTTTCCTTTCTTTGTATCTAGTTAATCTCCAGGTTCTTGTTAATATTTTTGAAGTTCAGCTATTTTCTTCAATCTCACTACCATTGCCTTGATGGACACCCTTATAACTCAACTCCTGGATTACTGCAATAGTTTTTGTTTCTATTTTTAATTCTTCCTGTTTCTCAAAGTGTAAATCACAGCCTGTCTCCATCCAAATCCCCTATGTTTGAAACCAACCAGATCCAGTGAAAAAGAATTGTAGGTAATTATTATGCATACCAAAGGCTGTGAAACCCTGCTAGCCTCCTTCTAGAAAATGTAGGGTGAAATCTTCACATTTCACCACAGTGATCTTTCTGTAGTGCAAAGCTGGTGATGTTACCCTCTTGCTTAAAACTACTCATGGGTTTTCCATAACCCACAGTCCTAAATTGACAGTGTGACATACAAAGCCCTCTCATGCAGATCTGATTTCCGCTCACCATAGCATAGCTTTCGTTCTTGACATAATTTTGTTTTTAATTATATGCCCCAGTCAAAACGTGTCACCCATATGCTGTTAATTAACCATGTCATTTCTGCTCCCTGTTCTTTTGTTCAGCCTGCTCCTTCCACTCAGAGCAACTCCTCTAACCCCCACTTCTTTGTAACTAACATCCTCTGGGAAAATCTCCCCTAATCTCTTTTCCCAGGATGGGTTAGGTGCTCCCCCTAAATGCCCCATTTGTCTGTCTCAATCTTAGCACACCTCACATTTTGCTCTGTACTTTTCCATTATATTGTCTGTTTTCCTTATCAGACAGTAAAATTCTTTAGGTAAAGGGGTATACCTTAATTTTTCTTTGTATTTCTAGTACCTAGCACAATAACTGGTACGTTATAAATGCTTAATAAATTTTATTCAATATATCATGTGTTTCAAAAAGCTATCAAAAGCCCAACTTTAACAAAAGCCAGTCTACTTGGTATATAATGGATGATCAGAGATCAGCATTTTTTTAAAATGATGTTTTCAGAGAATAAAAGTTTATTAAATAGACCCTGGATTCAGCCTCAAACCATTTCTTCAGTTTGTAGTCTAGGAAGACGTTATGCTACATGCTTTGCATGCATTTTCTCTGATACTCGAAACATTCCCGTGCGAGGAAGGCACTAATGATGTCCCTGTTTTATGGAAAAGACAATTACGACTTAGGCTTAGTGACCTGACTGAGCCACATAGCCATTTTCAGCGGGAAATGGTTCAGGTCATCTTTAAACCTAGCATGAATGGTAAAAAATTATAGTATCAAGGAACATATTTAAAAGTGTTCAGTGACCATCGCTATGTGCTAGCAATATTCTAGGAGCTATGAGTATATCAAGGAAAAAAGAGACACAATTTCCTGCTGTGATGGAGCATATATATTCTAGGTAGTTATATCATTTTTACTAACACTACTACTTTAATCAACACTTATTTGGGACAGTGAAGATAAGAAAAGACAAAAATTTCAAGTCATGCAGCCATAGGAGTAATTACATTTTCCTTCAATTTTTTCTAAGTGGTATCTGGGAAGTGGGAACAGATTTTCATGTACCCATAGCTTTGCAGGCAACATAAAGACCGTAATCTAAACCTGGACCTGGGGTAACTTTTTGGCCATGACATTTAGCTCTTTATTAAAGACACTAAGTAATGCCCATGTGTGCAATTTCATGCTTAGGGAAGTATCAAAGAAAAAAGGACAGTTGGAAAGAGACAGAAAGGTGGTAGGAAAATAGAAAATGCAGTGAAGAAAAGAGGGAGTGAGGATATTGTCACTGATAAAGTACCATATAAGGATACTCTCTGTGCATCCTGGAAGCAGGAACCTGACCATGCTGATCACTAGTGTGTAACTTGGGATCGAGCAGAGTTCCTGTTACATAGTTGGTGTTCACTAAGTGTATTAGAAAGATAACTTGTTGAAAGAAGATAACTTTATTGAAAGAAGTCTACTCATTACTTTAAAAAAAAGACTTCTGTTATGTGCTCTGATATTCTGGCCATAGGGCAAAGACTTGGTCCCTGCCATCAAGGGACATAGAGAATGTTTGGGGAGTGAAACATAACCAAATTATTGAAGGAAAAGCATGATGAATACTATGACAGAGAGATAAGCATAGTGCTCTGGAAACACTAGAAATAGCTACTTGCTCTGTCTCAGGACTTGGAAGAGACTTTGTAGAAAACGTGGCATTTTGAGCAGAGAAGGATATTCAAGGCATGGTCTGAAGAGAACCAGGCCTGTCCTGGAAATAATAAGAATGTCACAGTAGCTAGAGATGGAAAACATGGATAAAAGGCGATGGGGACACATGTAGGGCTAGAAGGCCAGGCTAGAAGTTTGCATGAGAGTCTGGGGGACCTGAGAGGCAGTAAGAACCCACGTTACCCCACTCTCTACTCTGCTGCCTAAGCTGTCTTACAAATGCAGGTTTTATGATGCTAGTCTTCTTGAAAGCCACAAAGCACTTTTAATCATCACAAAATATAATGAATTATAAGCTTTGATAGGGTTAAGGATATACTATCCCCCAATATGGCACCTTGACATTTGAGAAAACAGAAGTAGAAAAGTTTGACATTCTCTGAACATTCTCCCCTGAAACATCCCATGAAAGAATTCTCTGACCTTCATCTAAAGTAGTTTGTAAGACTCTCCTGGAAAGAAATGAATGAAGATACAGAAACACATCAAAGAATCTGAACAAACTGGTCTTGCTAAATTCCCCCATTTATTACCATTAGGTCATACCTACTTGTCTTCCAATGATACTTCTACATAACTGACCATAAAAAGACACAGATTTCCCTCTTTCTTTGGGTCTTCATTTCTGAAATTTCCTATGTTACATAAAACTTAACACCAGATAAATTCATATGTTTTAAATCTGTCTTTTGATATAGGGATCTTGGCCATGAACCCACTTATAAATGAGGAAAAGAATATGTTTTCTCCCCAACATTGATGAGGTCTCCAGATAGACACCAACCTGGAAGTGCTATTGGGAAGCACTAGTCCACATGGGCTATTATGGTGATCAGCCTCTAATATGGCTGTAATTCCATCTCCTGGTATCCATGCCTTGATGCAGTTCCCTCTCACACTGTACGAGAATAAATCTGTATGACCAATGGAGTACAAAAGTGAAGATATGGTACGTCATTTCCAAGGTTAGGTCATAAAATATTTTGTGGCTTCTGCCTTGCTTTCTCTACTACCTAGAATATAACTACCTCTACTGAATTATTTGCTCTGGGGGAAGCCAATCATCATGTTGTAAGGACACTCAAGCGGCCTATGGACTGCCCCAAGTTACAAGAAAGTGAGACCTCTTACCAATAGCCGTGTGAAGAAGTTATCTTGGAAGTGGATTCTCCATCCCCAGTCAAGCATGCAGCTGACGGCGACCTTAACTTGGATCATATAAAATCAGAGTTAAAAAGGACTAGAGGCTGGACATGGTGGCTCATACCTGTAATCCCAGCACTTTGGGAGGCCAATAGTTCGAAACCAGCCTGGGCAATACAGGGAGACCTAATATCAAAAAAAAAAACAAAAAAAAAAAACAAAAAACCAGAGTTTAAGTAGGGCAGACACTGATAATTGGGTCCAACATTTCCCATAAAACTTGAAGAGATTTATGGAATCCTTCTTTACTTCTATTGATCAGAATTGGCAACTCTTTATTATTCCTGATACCAAGAGATGAAGCGCTTGGTTCAAGCTTGCACATCTAGTTAGCGAAAACATACTCCATTTTCTGACTATAAGTTCAGGGCTCTTGCCACTGTTGTGCTACCATCCATACAAATGACTTACTTTAACCTCTTTAATTTATATGAGCTACCCATCCACTTGCTGACGATCAGTCATTCAGCTTGTTAGGAATTATTCATTTAGAAAGAAGATCGTATACTGCTTAAGAGAATGGGAGACTAATTAGTTGGAATGCTAATTGTGGCAGGCCAAATAACAGCTCCCAAAGATGCCCAGTTCCCAATTCTGGGAACCTATGAATGCTGCCTTATACGGTAAAAAGGATTTTGTGGATGTAATTAAGAATCTTGAGATGGGGAGATTATCTCAGATTATCTAGGTAAGTCCTAAATGTAATCAAAAATATCCTTTTAAGAGGGAGGCAGGGGAATACTTGGTAAAGAAGAGAAGGGATGTGACTAAAGAACAGATAGAGGAAACAGGATGTGATCCCAGGCCACGAGCAGAGGAATGAGGACTGCATCTCCCCTGGCACAGGTAAGGAAACAGATTTTCCTCCAGAGCCACCAGAAAGAGCTCTGCTGGTTCTTTGATTTTAGCCCACTGTACCTGATTTTGGCCATCTGACCTCCAGAATTGTGAGAAAAAAAATGTGTTACGTATTTATTTTGAGATAGGGGTCTCACTTTCTTGCTTAGGCTAGAGTGCAGTGGTGCAGTCATAGCTTATTGTAGCCTTGACCTCCTGGGCTCAAGCAGCCCTCTTGCCGCAGCTTCCCGAGTGGCTGGTAGTATAGGCGTGCCACCACATGAGGCTAATTTTTTTTATTTTTGTAGAGATGAGGTCTTCCTATGTTGCCCAGGGTGGTCTTGAGGCAAAAGGGCTTAAGCAAAAATGTGTGTCATTTTAAGCCACTGGTTTGTTATGTTTTTATAGCTGCCATGGGAAACTAATTACATTAATCTTAGCACCAACAGATTCTAGTTCTGTTAGTTAGTGCACAATAATCTTTCTAAGACTGCATTTTCTCATCTGTAAAGTTGGAATAATAAAATGTCTATTTCATGGGGTTGTGGTGAGATTGAATAAGACCATTCATGTAAAATGTTCAGCTTAGGACTTGGCATATGGAAAGGTCCTCATTGGCTATGGATTTGGTCTAGACAAGAAGATTGTAACAGATTTTTCTTCTATTTGAAAACTCTGGTAGAGCACTAAGTAGCTCTTGGAATTTAGAAAGGGTTGCATATTTATTAACTATTCTAATTTTCTCTCAGGAACACTGACACCTATTTGTTTTTTCCTTTTTAACTGTCCTTTCGCAAGGGTGTTGACTGCAAGATGAGGGAAAGGCAAATAGGTGAAATAACTGGAGAATAACCCAGAATGAGACAAAGAACGGGATTTTGAAAGGATTTCTTTGCCTATTATCTACTTTCTGAGATAGCCACACAAAACAGGTGAAAGGTTATACTATTTATAAAGATCTCCTGAGAGCTATTGTCTACAGCTTTTCTGGTAATTTCCCTTGGTACAAATGAAACCTGTTCATTTTCAAAGAAAACTGCACTGATGGATACACGTTCTTTTTTTTTTTTTTTTTTTTTTAATAAAAAATTGGAACGGCTTTGTTTTTGGAAGATGCTTGTTAGCCAATGTTGCCGAAAAGGTTGTATTACAATGAGGCTATGTGTTAGCTGGTCATATCTCTGGTGCAGCATAGCTATATAAATTTTTTCTTTTTCTTATTTTGAATTTCAGAATTCTCTATTTTTCGAAAGTGTATACTAATAATATTTACTGGTATTGTTCATCCCTACGGCTCAATTTTCTGTGCTTGTATTTTCTATTTCCTGCTGATTTAGCCTCTGTACTCTGTTGTTGATCGGAACTTACCATATTTGCATAGTTTAAGTGCTCTGTCGTTTCTATCACAAGCCCTCGTGGGTAGGAACAGCGTTTATGTAATTCACTCGTGTAGTGCTTGGTGAAACATCTCGTGTTTCATGATTGCTTTATGATGATAGAGACGATACTATAAAATAAAGCCAAAGGAAGCTTTTAACAATAGGGCCTGATCCTGTTTGGTCTCTCCACTTACGGAGGAAAGAACGGAGGAATAATGGCTGTATCATCATGACAAACAAGTGTCATAGTCAAGTCTAGTCGAAGGTCCAGACAACCCTGGTCCTGTAGTCAGAGATGACTTGTGAAAACAAGTGCATCTGGCTTATTGCCTTGAGTTTTTGTGCCTGAACTGGAAATGTGTGGTACCTGACACAGGAACAAAGTCTGTCTGAAATCAGCTTTCCGGGATATCATTTTCTCTAGTGCAGAGACTCGACTGCCTAAATTGGTAGTGGAGGCAGATGTTTCCTAAAGTGATCTTCCTTGGCCAACAGTGGTTGATATCTGAGGTAGAGTTTACCTCTACTTTTGGGGCTCACTGCCTCACTGGTGCCATATCATGGTGGCAGTTTAACAGTAATCTTAGTAAGTCTTTTTGGACATTTTAAAGCTGCTGCTCCAAAGCATAAGCCAGGCAAAAAATTGATTTCCCTCATCCAGATGCCCCAAATGTCCAACATGAGAGACATTTTTTAAAAAGGCATCTCCAGAAGGCAATTTTTGATCTCTTTCCAGATAAGAGGTTCAAGCCAGCCTTTTGCTATTGTGGGACATCAAAATTTACTATATGACCTGAAATCCTCCCAGGTGATTGAATTCATTCACAGGTTCTAGGAGAGAGGATGAAACTTTCATTTATCCCCGCTCTACCCACCGACCAGTACTCTGCATAACCACTTCACCAAACTTTTGTCAATTTTGTTGCATTTTATCTGTTTACACAAGATCCACAATGCTTTCTTATTCCCACAGTAAACACGGAATCCTGTTTATAACTGAAGGGCAGGATCAGCGGGGAGCATCCGCAAAGCTCTCCAGGCTCCTTTTTTCCTTTTCTCAGAGATACCAGGAATGTGCCTTTGCACTGTTTTGCCAGCATCCTTAAATCATGATTAATTTAAAGCCCTTTCTCTCCTTGGTGAGGCCTGACACAAGCAACTGCTTTTCTGTCACATTGATTTTTCTGTCCTTGCAGATTCAGAGGCAGGGTTGAGTCCTCCTCACAGGGTGAGTTCTCTGACAAGGAAGTTTTGCAACCTAATTTACGGCTGGAGCCAAGCTTGTCAGTGAGTGCCAGAGGGAAACTGTTGCAATTGGCTGGCTAAGTATGCATTTAATAGTGTTTATTCAAGTGAGTTTGTGATTTCTTCACTCTCTCCAACAAATATGTTATTTGTAATAGCTATCTTCTCTCATCTAGGTGTTTGAAAAATGTCTCTAACGTGTGTGGGCTGGAATGCATTTTGTTTTTCTGTAGGTATGTTCATTTAACAAGGGAATCGCTGAGGAGCTATCAAAAACTGCTTGCCATCTTTCCAAATCATCTCTGTCTGCAGTGACCACGTCTTAATCCCGAAGGAAAACAAGGTAATCTTTTCAAATAAACATTTTCAAGGATGTTTAGAGGGAACCCAATTGCTAGCATGTAGAACCCCCTTCTAGTGCATAAAAATAGATATGAGAGAGTACAATGCCAGCGAGTTGGAGTGTTTGTAAGCATTTGATATTTTCAGATGATTAACAATAATAAGCTAAATTGCAAGCAATGATCTGAATTTGTGTGTGTGTAAATATGAGTGTGTATGTGTCACAGACCCACTGAGTATCTTGTTTCTCAATATTGTTGGTGGAAAATGAGGCACAGAGGGGTTACAGACTCTCACTAGGTAAGCAAGTTGGTAAGAGACTTTGGCAATATTTGACCCTAAACCCATTAAGTTTCACTGGGCTAACCTGACTCTAGGGAGAGTAAATATGAGATGAAGAAACATTTGATCATTAAATAAGAAGGAAGGACTGAAACAAATGCAATTGGTTCTATGAAATGTATTAATGCAATACTTCTAGTCTCAAGGAAGTTGACATGCAATAGGAAGAGAACATGTAGAGTATGGATTGAGTAAACAAAAAATTATGTAGATGATGTAATTACCGTAATTAAATCAAAACAGATTGTGTATGCTGGAACTTATCATATTACTCACAACATAATTTTGCATAAATTTTTTTTTAACCTGGCTCTTTCCCTTTCTGGTCTGTCAGTTTCTAAAGGGCAAACCTCTTTTTTCATTTGGGCCTGACGCCCCAAGACTTACTTCTGGTCCTGGCACAAATGATGACAGAAATGACTGAGTGCATGAATTTGGTACTGAGTTTGACATTATTGTCTCTCATTGTCTTTGGGCCTGGGATATTTTCTACTTAATTCACTTATCATTTGTTGTTTAAGGTATCTGGATACTCAAAATACCTTTTTAATGTACCTCGCCTATACATGACATAAATACATTATTAACTTTTAAAAAAAAATCTTAGGCCGGGCGCTGTGGCTCATGCCTATAATCCCAGCACTTTGGGAGGCCCAGGCGGGTGGATCATGAGGTCAAGAGATCGAGACCATCCTGGTCAACATGGTGAAATCCTGTCTCTACTAAAAAATACAAAAATTAGCTGGGCATGGTAGCGCACGCCTGTAGTCCCAGCTACTCTGGAGGCTGAGGTGGGAGAATTGCTTGAACCCAGGAGGTGGAGGTTGTGGTGAGCCGAGATGGTGCCATTGCACTCCAGCCTGGGTAACAAGAGCGAAACTCCATCTCAAAAAATAAAAACAAACAAACAAACAAAAAATCTTACCATGGTGCCATCAAACAGGTATACAATGTGAGCCATGTGTAATTTAAAATTAGCCATATTAAAAAAGGAAAAAGAAACTTGTGAAATTAATTTTTAATAATGTTTTATTTAGCTATATTCAAAGCATTATTATTTCAACATGTAAATATAAATTTATTAATACGATACATTACATTCTTTTTTTCCTAGTAAGTTTTTAAAATCCATTAGGGTTCTTTACATTTAATGCACATCTTCATTCAGACTTACATTCAAACTAAATTGTAGACTGCATTTCAGTGCTCAGTGAGCACATGTGGCCACTATGTCAGCACATTTCAGTAGTTCGCAGGGCAGTGTAGGGGACGTTTCCCCCCAACTTAGCGTTTGTTCCCTGTTACTACCCACCGAGCGTTCTGGTGTGGAAAAACCCCACGACTGGTAGCACACACATAAACTGGGTGACTAACATCCTAGAGTCCCTGAAATTGAGAAGTTTTCTGGGACAAAGGACTTACAATGTTAAAGCAAGGACAGTTCTGAGAAAAGCAGAATGGTGGGTATCCCTAAAGTAATGTGTCACAGCGATTGGTTCAGACCTAAAGCATATAAACCTGGCTGCGGATTATGGGATTTTTTTGGGAGCCACTGGGAGAAAGAACGTTACTTTCTGCTATGGTTATTATCAGCTAATCTTTATATCGTGTGGGGAGAACCTGTTTGAAAGTATTACCTACTTTGGAAGAAATCCCAGTGAAAGAGAAACTGAGTTTTGGTGACTTATTTTTTAGTTCTTGGACCCAGTCATGTCTGAACTTATCCTATTCTTGGACTTTTCAGTGAGTTAATACATTCTTTACACCTGTCTCCATATTGTTAGTTTAAACAGTTAAGGTTGCATTTCCATCATGTGAAATGGGGATAGTTCTAATGAATAGGTTTAGAAAAAAAAAAGAGTACAAGAAATGTAGTTGGAGTTTTCATGCTCATAGGAAGCACAATCAGGTTGTCTATTTTATTTTAACACACCCTCCTCGAGCTACTGTTGAGTGTGTGTGTATGTGTATGTGTGTGTGTGTGTGTGTGTGTGTGTGTGTGTGTGTGTGTATCCTCTCTTTTGCTACCTAGGAACAGCAAGTATTTTTGTGGAGCAGGGGACTGAAGACAGTGAAGTAGCTGCATATGGTAATAACCTATGAATCTGTGGGGAGTTTGGAAAGTAGGAAGCAATGAAGACCTGCTGTCTTTCCTTTATTGTCCCTTCCTCTGTTGCTCTCAGACCACTGTGCTTTGCTTGTACTGTGGGTGTTTTGCTCCACCATAACAGCTCTCATGATGAACTATAAGCTTCATTCTAGGTCCTGGGACAATCTACAGTTTATGAGATTCTCACCTATGAGGTAGGGACACTTGGAAGTTTGCAGAGTTGCAAAGTCAAGCACTTTGATTATTCTTTCTTAATCATTGGATACTGAAAGTGTAATATGAAAGGCTTATAACAATTTTTGATGGTTTCAGAAAAAGAGTGAGTAAGCATTCAATAGATAGATGCTATCGAGCCACTAATCATGAATTGACATGCCTTATGTGAAGCACTTAGCAAGTGTTAAAACATCATATTTAAACATCACAACAATCTTATTGCTGGCATTATTATCCTTATTGCTTTGAAAGTAAAAAAAATTGGACTGGGAATGATGACTCATGTCTGTAACCCCAGCACTTTGGGAGGCTGAGGAAGGAGGACTGCTTGAACCTAGGAGTTCAAGATCAGTCTGGAAAACATGGCAAGACCTCATATCTCTGAAAAAAATAAAATAAAAATAGCTAGGTGTGATGGTATATGCCTGTAGTCCTAGCTACTTGGGAAGCTGTGGTGGGAGAATCACTTGAGCCCAGAATTTCAAGGCTATGATGATGATACTTGTACTCGTGCCTGAGTGACAGAGCGAGACCCTGCCTCAAAAAACAGTTGAATTATTGCATTTACTTTATTCGTTACTCATTTAACACACTTCATTTTATGCCACTATATTCTCAATAAATTTAACACCTAGTGGAGAAAATAGGAGTACAAACATATGATTATAATACTGTGTATATTAACAAATACAAAGGGAAAAGGGAGGAAGGGCCCCATAGCAGAGGTAGGTGCCAGGTACAGAGCATGGGATCACCAGAAAACTCCCTGGAATCATGGTGCCTGAGCCAAACCTGACACATTAAAGCATATCTGCACTATTGCAAGTCTAGTACAAAATAACTTTTTCAGGAGAGAGTTTCATTATTTTACAATGACAAATTTTAGTTTGTTTTTCTGGATCATGGAGATATAAGTGACAGGACTCTGATTTGTAAAGCAAAAGAGTTAGATTCTTAACCCTGGATTTACTACTAATGAGGCCCTTGGGCAAAATCTCTGAAACAGTTAGAGCTAGAGTTTCCTCTCCAATGAAGTAAGGTAGGATCATCAATTCACTCATAGCAGCATTTCTTCCAAACTCAACATCGTGAACACTTCAAGTTGTGCCCTTCATTTCCACTTTTACTGTCCTTCTAGTAAGAGTCATTACCTGGAAACCACAGTTCAGAAGCAAGGCATCACAGCTGGGTGTAAAGGGAGCTTAGCTTACAAAGAAAAAGCTTCAACTCATTTAATTTTTACCAGTATCAAAAAATCATTCCGTGATAGCTTCAGGGTGTCTTCACTCAACTGTAGCCTAGGACAGGCAGTAAAGATGTGGTAAATTACATTAATGGCAGCAGAGAGACAGGGTTTCACTGGATGCCTTGATCAAGGCATTATTAGATTCACAGTTAAAGAGTAGTGAGTTTCATCAGATATTTAATTAATGTCCATTAAAGTTCCTTTTACAGAAATAAAACCAAACAAAGCAACAACAAAAACAATCCCACGGATCTCTATGGCTGTACTTTAGAAACACATCAAATTATTAATGTTGAAATCTGAATTTTCCAAGAAATCAGCTTTCTTGTTGTATCTGAGAATGCGTTTATGTATGTGTGCAGTTATGAGGTCAGGTAGAGAGGGAAAAAGAGATTAGTGTCTGTTGTGTTGTTCCCCAAAGTTTAGTATAGATGTTCAGCATGAAGATAAAAAATGAGAAGGTGGAAAGGAGATAACTATTTATTGATCTTACTTATGCACTTAACCTCTCACACTGGATTTCTTTTTGTTTATAAAAACCTCTTAGTATTAATAAATACATATATAAATAAATTTGTTACTTAAATGAAAATATCTCATATTTTATGAACAAATGAGGCAGCGAATATGTACTATATATTACTTAATGTTAATGTACATTAGTCTTAAGATCCATAGAAGACTCCATTTGACCTTTACAACATGGATGTTTTTCTTCACTGTAGGTTAAAATTGATTATATGTATTTTATTGTACTTTAGGTTCTGGGATACATGTGCAGATCATGCACGATTGTTGCATAGGTATATACATGGCAATGTGGTTTGCTGTCTCCATCCTCCCATCACCTATATCTGGCGTTTCTCCCCATGTTATCCCTCCTCAATCTCCCTACCCTCTGCTGTCCCTCCTCTAGTCCCCCGCAGCAGACTCCAGTGTGTGATGCTCGCCTCCCTCTGTCCATGTGTTCTCATTGTTCAACACCCGCCTATGAGTGAGGACGTGTGGTGTTTGATATTTTGTTCTTGCGTCAGTTTGCTGAAAATTATCATTTCCAGATTCATCCATGTCCCTACAAAGGACACAAACTCATTGTTTTTTATGGCTGCCTAGTATTCCATGGTGGATATGTGCCACATTTTCCCTGTCCAGTCTATCATCGATGGGCATTTGCATTGGTTCCAGGTCTTTGCTATTGTAAACAGTGCTGCAATGAACATATTTGTGTATGTATCTTTATAATGGAACAATTTATAACCATTTGGATATATACCCAGTAAGGGGATTGCTGGGTCAAATGGGTTTTCTATTTCTGAGTCCTTGAGGAATCGCCACACTGTCTTTTGCAATGGTTGAACTAATTTACACTCCTGCCAACGGTGTAAAAGTGTTCCTATTTCTCCACATCCTCTCCAGCATCTGTTATGTCCAGATTTTTTAGTGATCACCATTCTAACTGGTGTGAGATGGTATCTCAATGTGGTTTTGATTTGCATTTCTCTAATGACCAGTGATAATGAGCATTTTTTCATATGTGGTTGGCCTCATAAATGTCTTCTTTTGAAAAGTGTCTGTTCATGTCATTCACCCACTTTTGAATGGATCTGTTTGTTTTTTTCTTTTAAATCTGTTTTAGTTCTTTGTAGATTCTGGATATTAGCTCTTTTTCAGATGGGTAGATTGCAAAAAATTTTTCCCTTCTGTTGGTTGCGAGTTGACTCTAATAATAGTTTCTTTTGCTGTGCAGAAGCTCTGGAGTTTAGTTAGATCCCATTTATCTACTTTGACTTTTGTTGCCAATGCTTTTGGTATTTTTGTCATGAAGTCTTTGCCTATGCCTATGTCCTGAATGGTTGTGCCTAGGTTTTCTTCTAGAGTTTTTGTGGTGTTGGGTCTTATGTACTGGCTGTCCTGATGCTCTTCCAGATTCAACTGTCTCTCAAAAGGACACCACTGCAGGAATAAACCCAATTTTCAGTATGGTACACCTGGAAAGTCATCCAACTCACAATGTCAGTCACGGACTTCATGCACATTCATTTCAAATCAATATATCTAACACATTTCCGCTAATTATTGGATAACCCTAGCAAGAAACTCTGGTATTTTTCAACTAACCTTTGCTAATTTAAATGTGGCCAGTCTACCCTCATACTGCATTGTGACAGGCATATAAAAGCCAATGAAAGATGTCATCAATTGTTAACAATAGTCATCACTGACAACTTCCTGCTGAATGTCACTGTTACTCCTCCTACTGCTACTACCACTGCCATGTATGAAGCTGCCATTATTACTAACTCAAAGTTTTCACTGATACAGAAACAGGTGTATCTTTAAAGAATAACTTCCTCTCTACATCTTGCTTCCCCTCTTTCTGTCCCTTCTCCTCTCCCACCCCCACATTTTTGGCTTCACTTTGCTCAGGCTGTGACTACTGTCTGCAAGAGCTAACTTTTATCTGACTGTAAAGCCAAGCAAACTAATCTTGCAGAACTGTTCTGCCACATAATTTGGTCTCTTCCCATTTGGAATTAATCTGTATATTAACAACTTTAACTGTGGTGGACAGTGCTGCTTAATTGCCATACCGGTGTCACGCACCTTGTCCTCTCCTAACCTGCGAGTTAGACATTTAGGCTGCTGTCTTCATCAGTGTAAGGTGAAATATCAGATTGTTGTGTAACAAGTGTGGCTTGGAGATGTGGTGGTATAGCCGTGGGATTATTGGGATTATTTACCATGGGGTCTCACTGCAAATCCTTTAGGACATTGGCTTATTACCCCTTTTGTCTGTCTGCTCTTAAATATTTTCTGTCCCCCCAGCATGCCATTCCTACCTAAGAGGAGAAGGGGTCATCTCTGTCCCAACTAAAGGTCATTCTATTTAGGTCATTCATCTGGAGGATGGGACAGTGGAAGAGTCATGCTTGCCCTGAGCTTCATTCAGCCAGTACCTGTCTCCTCTGCCCACTGTCCAGCAACTTACCCTGACCCATCCTTTAAAGAACTTGCCAAGAGAGAGCAGAATACCCACCCCTTCTCTTTCCCTCTCTCTCTTTTGTCTTATATATATTCTTTGGATATAAACTGCAGGTTGTAAAGCACTGAGTTTCATAATGAGAGTAACTAAAGAATAGAACACCTGGTTCCTATTCTGAGAAGGTCACCTCTGTTCACACAATATCTGCCCATCTGACTCAATCTACTAGGTAAGCTGCAGAGGGGCTTCCCTGCCCTGGAAACTTCTAATGAATTATAAAACATGAGGAAATTGGAATTTAGCAATTTCAAAACCCCACCTCTTCTTGCAGATTTGCTTTCATTCTCACTCTCCCAAGCAGACTTCACAGGGCAACCAAGCTATCTGGTCAAGTACCCTCTGAACCCAGCCTGCCCTTCCTGCCTGCACGCATCATGGAAGAGCTGCCTCTGCCCTGCTGGGCAGGACCCTGCTGGGGCCCCATCACCATCACCAAGGAAAATACATCCCTTATATTTCACAGGCCTAGTTCAAACATGTCTTCCTTTCAGGCAGATAAAATTCTTTTATGCTTAAAGAGGCAGAAAAAATGAAACACACACACACACACACACACAACTTTGGAGTCTATGGGATCTCATTTTGCACTTGGGCTCTGCTGCTTACTAACAATGTCTCGCTGGAAGAATAACTAGCCTTAGTTTCCACATCTGCAGAATGGAGATAATACTGTAAAATGATTATAGCTTTTTGATGATATAGTTTGCATAAATAACTTAGCCCAGTACCTGGCACCAGTAGGTACTCTACAAATGCTACTCAGCATCCCTTCTTGGAAATCTCCATGATTAAATGATATCTTATGCAGCTGTTTGCAGGCTTATCTCCTGTTAGACTCGAAGCTGCTTAAGAATAGGGACTACAGCTTATTCACATGGGGTTCCCTGCAGTCTTGCACAGTGCTTTGTACCCAACAGATGCTAAGGCACATTGGATACACCAGTGTATTACTGTAAAAATACAATGACCATAGTTCTGGGAAGAGCCAGGCTCAGCAGGGTATAAAGCAGGCCTGGGGGTACAAAGCCCAGGCTCTTTAAAACCTTTTCCTTAGCTCAGCAAGGTTCTCAAGAGTGGGGTAATTGCAGAGAGAAAATGGCAGGCTCCGTGTGCCGGCTCATGTGATTTAGGGCCGCAGAGTGACCTCTCCCTGGGGTCACCCACAAGATGAATCAGAAAAAGAGAGAACAGAGATGGGGCCAGCTGCTCCCAGATCCTTAGACATTCTAAGTAAGGGGGAGAGACTCAGTCTTTCTGATTAATCTTTAATGATTTATTCTTTGGATATTATTTAAAAGGAGCATTTTAAAGTAAATTAATTGAAGTCCCGTGACCTTTTACCCTACTAATATCGTCAAAAGAAACTAGATCTTGAATTTTAAAAACTGCTTGATTTATTTTCTGTGACTTACAAGCTACTGAAGAACATCAGTTTTATTTTTTGAAATTATAAAACTCCAGCTTTTTAAGCAATAAATCAAAACAGCCCAGGTTTGAAACATCTCAATTTTAGCAAATGAGTATTGAGTGAAAGGTGTCATAGATGTTGGTAAAGGATAAATATATAATTTAAGACACATAAAACTGGGGAAGTATTAATTGTCTTCAAAACTGCCAATTCCCCTTCTACCACACTGACCCTGATGCTATTCTTGAGTCCAAAATGACTTGGGTAAATTCCAGTTAGTATAAAATGGTTTTTAAAAGTTTTTTAAATTTTACTTTAAGTTCTGGGATATATGTCCAGAGCGTCCAGGTTTGTTTCACTGGTATACATGTGCCATGGTGGTTTGCTGCACCTGTCAACCTTTCATCTATGTTTTAAGCCCCACATGCATTAGATATTTGTCCTAATGCTCTCCCTTCCTTGGCCCCCACCCCTGATGGGCCCCAGTGTGTGATGTTCCCCTCTCTGTGTTTATGTGTTCTCATTGTTCAACTCCCATATATGAGTGAGAACATGCAGTGCTTGGTTTTCTGTTCCTGTGTTTGTTTGCTGAGAATGATGGTTTCCAGCTTCATCCATTTTGCAGCAAAGGACATGAACTTATTCTTTTTTATGGCTGCATAGTATTCCATGGTGTATATGTGCCACATATCCTTTATCCAGTCTATCACTGATGGGAGTTTGGGTTGGTTCCAAGTCTTTGCTATTGTAAATAGTGCTGCAGTAAACATACATGTGCATGTGTCTTTATAGTAGAATGATTTACAATCCTTTGGGTATATACTGAGTAATGGGATTGCTGGGTCAAATGGTATTTCTAAACCAGTGTTTTTGTTTGTTTGTTTGTTTTTTTGCTTTTTACATGTAGATAGAAGTCTATTGATGAAATCTAAAATCAATTTAATGGTTGGAATCAAAATTTTTAAATTAATTAAGTAGTATAGAGAATAGAGTGGAAAATATCTGAATATACTGCACATAAGGATTCCAAGTTCTATTTTCAGAAACTTTCATTTGTAGTTTATGTATGTATCTAAAATATATTTATGTGTATACTGAGTTAGGGTATATAATTTTTCATTGAGGTCATATCTCAAAAACTTTGGAAGCTTCTTTTTGTTTGTAAATTGCTTGATGATGGTGATATAGCTCTGACCAATGAAATGTCAAGGAAAGTCTGCTGGGGAAGGTAGGGTAGGAGTATGGGAAAAAACTCTTCACTCAAAAGCATGATGCACAGAGGAGCTACGGTTTTTTTCTTGTTTTCCTTACTGGATGTTGGCATGTCCGTGAGTACTTCCTGGAACTGTGGCACCATCTTACAACCAAGAAAGGAGCTCACATGAAATTATGTTGAACATAGCAGAGCAAAAAGATGGAAGGAATCTGAGATCTATGTGTGATGTTAAGTGGTGATGTTAAATACTTAAATATCTCCAGAACTCTCTTACCCCTGGGCTTATTATAATAAAAAGATAGTGTGGTGATTTCTCAAGGATCTAGAAATAGAATTGCATTTGACCCAACAATCCCATTACTGGGCACATACCCAAAGAACTATAAATCTTTCTAGTATAAAGACACACGCACACATATGTTCATTGCAGCCCTGTGTACAATAGCAAAGACCTGGAACGAACCCAAATGCCCATCAGTGATAGACTGGACAAAGAAAATGTGGTACATGTATACCACAGAATACTATGCAGCCATAAAAAAAACAATGAGTTAGTGTCCTTTGTAGGGACTTGGATGAATCTGGAAACCATCATTCACAGCAAATTGACACAAGAACAGAAAGCCAAACACTGCATGTTCTCACTTGTAGGTGTGTGTTGAACAATGAGAACATATGGACTCAGGGAGAGGAGCATCACATACTGGGGGCAGTTGTGGGGGAGTAGGGGAGACACAGTGGGGGGGGAGGGAAGAGAGGATGGGGAGGAATAACATGGGGAGAAATGCCAGATATAGTATGCACCTAAAGTTAAATAAATAAATTTAAAAAAAGATAATAATCCTCTTAGTGTTTAACTTACTTGAGTTTTGTTGTTGTCATTTTTTAAATATTTATTTATTTATTTATTTTTAGTTACTGCAGGGTGAAAACATCCTAAAGGATAAAGAAAGCTTATTCCAGAAGAATGAGTAAATCAACTCCTGGGATACAGGCCTGGTAGAAGGAAAACTTGGAAAGGTACCTTGGGTCTGATCATGAAGAATGTTGAATTTCAGGGCCAAACATTGATACAAATACAGTACAGGCTTATAGTTCTAAGCACAGACTCAGGGGCAGGGTATCTGAGCTTGAATTTCTGTATGCCACTTGTTAGCTGAGTTTCCTTAAGAAACAGTAAGAGGTGAGGTTCCTTCCAGTGTCACCACTAGAGATGAAGAAAATGAGTGGCTGAGAAAAGGACAGTGAAGACAATAGAAAGTAGCTTTCTGGTAGCTTTTAGGCAAAACATTTTATAAGCTTGACAAACAAAAGTGCTAGATTGTAGGTTCTAAGGATGAGTCTGGGAGCTGTGGAAAATGTGTGTGAATTAATGAAAAGACACAGGAAAAGTAAAGATTTGACAACAATGGGAAGATATTTTCTGGTTTGAAGTAGAAAGAATGACAGATAACTTGACAGTGCTTTAGAAAAATAGAGTAAAAGGAGAGGGAGCCATAGCGGTGAGAGAGAAAGGGATTGACGGGGAAAGAAAGGAAGAGAGGGAGGGAGAGAGAGTAGGGAAGGAGACAGTGCAAATGAGACTTCACAGAAAGCGGGGAGGGACTAGTTATGGCAAGAAGATGAGCTAATCAGTTCACCTAGAATAGGAAAATATTTGACAGAATTAGACAGTGAATGTGGAGATAATGTGCATAAACTTCTTTGCAATACAAAAGTGGTAAGTAAAACGAATAGTGGGTAGCATTTAGGGGTCAGGGGAAATTATAGGTTGCAACTTCTTGCAACAATAGAAATCCCTTAAAGACTTCAGGAGAAGGGGAGGAGAAAATGGAAGGGATGTGAAGTTTACAACCAATGACTCCAGAAAACGGTACAAGGGTATTCGAAAAGCAGCAGTGAATGGTGTTGGAGTCTGTTCTGTAGGAAGTTCTGACTGCTGGTGAAGTGCCCAGAATTCTAGTCTTGACCCTGCTCTAACTTGGAAAGTCTTAGGTCTTTGTATCATAAAGACGTTAATTACATATATATGTGTGTATATATATATAATGGGACATATTGGCTATGGCTCTTTATGGCTTTCTGTGGAAATTCAAAAAGATGACATGTGATGATGATGATGATGGTGACCATGACACAATGACAATAACCATGATGACTATGATAAACATGTCAATATTAGGTTGGTGCCATTTAAAAGAAATGGCAAAAACCACAATTACTTTTGCACCAACCTAATAGTAATAGCAACAGCATCTATTGCTGTTGATTTAATAGTCAATCTGTTACTATTACAGAATCTTTCTCTTTCTTCCTTTCTTTCTTTTTTCCTTTCTTCATTTTCTTTCTTCTTCTCTTTTATTCTCTCTTTTTCTCTCTCTCGCTTTCTTCCTCTCTTCCTCCTTTCTCCCTTCCCTCCTCCCTCCCTCCCTCCCTCCCTTCCTTCCTCTCTCCCTCTCTCTTTTTCTTTCATTTTGAGATGAAATCTTACTCTGTTGCCTGCCCAGGTTAGAGTACAGTGGCAAAGTCTTGGCTCACTGCAACCTTTACCTCCTGGGTTCACACGGTTCTCATGCCTTAGCCTCCTAAGTAGCTGGGATTACAGGAGTGTACCACCACACCCAGCTAACTTTTTGTATTTGTAGTAGAGACAGGGTTTTGCCATGTTCGCCAGGGTTTTGTCATGTTCAAATTTCTGTCCTCAAGGGATCTGCCCACCTCAGCCTCCCAAAGTGCTGGGATTACAGGGTTACCACAGTTTTTCTATGGTAGGCCAGATACTGTTCTAGTCTTCTACGTACATTAACTTATTTAACCTTCCCATCAGTTCTATGAGGGTCCTGTAGTTTTCCCCCCTGGTTTACAGAAGAAACTCAGGTATCCTGAATTCAATTGCCTAAGTTTAACTAGTACTACGTGACAAAGCCAGGATTCTAAGTAGTCTGGCTTCAGATTAAAAGTTTTCAAAATGTAAAGCCTTATATTTTGCAAGATATTATTATAAAAGAAACAAGACATGGTCTGAATCATTTTAATCAGAGGATATATTTTGAATTTATTTACATTTTGATTACATAGTGTACCTCTTTTTCTAATCCCACTAGGTTTTTAATGAAATTGTGTCTCCATAGATCCCCCCACCACCCCGCCACTTTAAAAACAGTGCCTCTCATCTTCATGTAGTTTCCTAAGGAAGATGAACCTCTGATGTCGTTTCTTGGTATTTATTTCTGTGAGCAGCAGCATGTATCTCCTCTTATTGGTGACTCCTAAGAAACAGATACGGCAGCGGCTGCCTCAAGCTTCCTGACTGACCCTGATCCAATCAGTATGTCAAAAAATGATGACTGAATCAAGAGGAGCATAACTAATTAAAGATTAGAGAAACATCTTCACCATATCATAAAGACGTGGAATCAAATTTTGAATGTGTTTCTCTAGAGTATGACTTCTGCCTTAAGTAGTCTTATGCTAGATTCCAAACGCATTGCACTGGGTGGGTGATATTTTGTATCAAGAGCTGTAGAGCACCTACAAGAGATTTCAGACTGCTAATCAAAGACTTACTAGGCTGTTTTAAATAGTCCACTGTGTTTGGTAGGAAACCATTGCTCTCAGGACTGCAACAGCTTGTAGAAGATTTTTTTAATTATCTTCAAATTCAATTGGCTGCAGTTTGGAATTGCTATAGCTACCTGGAATTTGATTTTAAAAAGGTTAAAGAAATTAAGTCAGAGTGAAATCCTCTGTTAGTATCATGAAAACAGCAACCCAAGCAGGACTTAATTGTCGCATCGTATCTGCCTTCCTTCAGGGTCGCTGGGGGCTCTGCTGCCTTGACACGAGGCAACTTCTGAGCTGGTCATGCTGGACTCAACAGAGGATAAGCTAGTGCTCTGCATTCCTGGTTTTTCTAACTCTTGTAACGTTTTGTCAGATTTTTTTTTTTCCAGTTTCTCCACATCCTATCACATACAGCCACAATCTCAGATCAATGTTCAATGGGGTGAACAATAGCACTTTCAGACTCTGAAAAGGTACACTTTCTCTTTTTAACCTTGTTCATGTTAGAGAAGCTTCAGTACAAAAAAGAAGTTATTGATTCAGGGCCACAGGAACTAGAGGGTAAACAGTAGAAACAGCGTGGAATCCATGTAGCAAGGCCAGCGATGTCGACATCAGCCCACACAGCAGTCTCAGGGATGGGTCAGCTACCTCATGCTGTGTCTTCAGTGGCAGGGCAATTCAGGCCTGCATGAAATAAAGTCGATGGCAATGTCAAAGGTCCTTAGCCATCTGAAAACACAGCCCTGACTCCTAACACGGCAATGCTGCCTTCTGGTTAGGTTTCAGCTTGCTTCGAACACTGCTTGTTTAAGATCTAATTGCCATACTTTTCTCCTAGGGTCTACTCTCCATTTTTTGTCAAAAAACAAAATATTATGTCAGACTTTTCGTTTAAAAAAAAGGATCTCTCGTGTTAGGCTACAAGCAGCATATCAGGGACTTGATTTTGGCTCTCTGAGATCTGACAGAGTTGATGAGAATGCTGTGGCCTTGATCTTTGAAATATTTCAAGGTTCTGCTTACTTTACTTATGAAATCTACTTGAAAATATGTACAAGTCAAATTTTATTTTAATAAATCGAATAGGATCTTCCTTTTTTTAAAACTAACATTTTCACTAAATTAGGAATGAGTACTATGGTGAACCAGGTTTTAAAGTTTTACTAGTATCAATTATTTAAATACCATCTTCACAATTTTTGACATATCATCATACTGCTCTACTGCTATTTACATAATTTTAAATAATTTTTTTCATAAATAAAATTATATTTTTACTGAATCTTATGTTAAGGGTTACAGTCTTGAATTCATAGACCTAATGTGATATATATGTATGTATGTATATGTATGTATACACATATATGTAGTATTTCTATGAATATACATTATAGTAAAGATGGAGCTATCATAATAGAGAACATATTCATTCAGTTATCTTATAAAATCATACTGTATTCCAGCAGTGCTAAATATCCTACCCTTTTTGGAGAACTCTGGTTTATGTGTTAAGATCTTTTTTTTCTATATATTTCTAAGATACCACCTAGAAACTTATATCTCTTTTTTCTTCTATTTTTATTTAAATTTATCTCACAACTTTTAGAGCACATATGTTTACTCTTTGACTAGTCATTTTGTTCTTTTTTTAACTCTTAGACTTCCACAAGGTACCACAGTACAGCTTTCGGCAAAACCTGCCAAGTCTTAAGGATGTCCAACTGTCTTCAAGTACAGGTAAAGTTCATAAAGCGATCTTTATTACAATCACTGAATTTTCATATCCACAGACTAGAAATGTCATCTGCAATTCATATTTAACCTGCGAGTGCTGCTGCTGTGAACCATTTGCTGAGCATTTCTTCTTGCATGGAGCTGAAATCCTAAGGTTAGAATGATTTCTTCCCCATGAACATTTCTACAAAACTATCCCACATCTCCCCCTAGCATAGTAGGTAGGTAGGAACACAGGTTTTTGATGTAGATGTGGTTTTGAATCCTGTCTTAATCCTTTGCTAGTTTTAGGACCTTCTGCAATTATTTAACCTCATTCAGCCTCAGTGTCCACACTTGAAAGTCAGATAACATAGTTAAAGTGCTTAGAACAGTCCCAGGCATGAAATAAATGGTAAATTAATTTGTCTATTATAATCACCAAGTTAGAGGTACTTTGCAGAAATGTGATAGGAAGGAAGCAGAAGATGAGGTGAGGGGGCTTTTTTCCTTTCTTGAAAATAAAAGCAGCATAGAATCAGGAAGATGAGAATAATTTGAAACAAACATGAGCTTATACCCTATGCTGCCCTGGTGCTATTATCTGCTTTAAATATTAAAAAAACATTTTTGGCCTAGAATTATTTTCTTAGATGTTAGGTAGTTTTATATTTGTATTTCACTTGGTATGCCATGTATTTTCATGCTCTGAAAGTCAAACTAGGTTTACTGTATAATGTATTTTGAAATTTGCATCCTATTCTACCCCTCTAGACTTCTACAACCAATAGGCCAAGAGTTGAAGGTGTGACTGAAAACCCTTCCTTCTGTACTGTACCCTCCATGTACTGTACTCCAGACCTTAGATCCAGAAAAGAGAGGCTTGAGATAGTTACAGTCCTGAAATGGACCCTCTAACATTTTCCAGACTTATTTTTGTTAGAATAAAATCTGAAACAAATAATATTTGTACAATGTGCGATGCCTTTTTTTTTGATACCCTAATATCTGTGCTTTTCAAAATCAGTACTATTACAATTTGAATTCTCTGCAAAGACAGAGGATTGTCTTGGTTATCAATGCCTTCTTGGTCTTTCAAAATTATTAATTACATAGTGACATTTCCCCGATTAAAATTCTTTACTGATTTTCTATTACATTGGATAAAAAACGAGCTGTCTCCAAAGCCTTTAAGGACCTGCAGGCTCTGGACTCATTTTCATTAGAGGCCACTGTCTCAATTCCCTGTTCTTCATGCAGAAGGCCCTCTTTCAGCATTTGCAAACTCTATCCCACCTTAGGCTCTTCACACATACTGGTCCCTAAAATTGTAAATTTCTTTTAGATTTATTTATTTGTTATATTTTGCAACAAAGTCTCGCTCTGTCACCCAGGCTGAAGTGCAGTGGTGCTATCTCAGCTCATTGCAAGCTCTGCCTCCTGGGTTTAAGGGATCCTCCTGCCTCAGCCTCCCTAGTAGCTGGGACTATAGGTGCATGCCACGATGTCCAGCTAATTTGTGTATTGTTTTTTAGTAGAGAAATGACTTTTCCATCTTGGCCAGGCTGTCCTAACTTCTAGCCTCATGTGATCCTCTTGCCTCAGCCTCCCAAAGTGCTGGGATTACAGACATGAGTCTGACCCAACTTCCTCTTATTTAAAATGTCACATTCTCCCCAGTGCCTTCAAATTCATCCTATTTAAATAGCTCCCTTCTTGTCTGCCACAAACCCCATCCACATTTTCTATATTTCAACAGTCACTCAGTTTCCTTAGTAATCCTTATAGTTTATTTATTGTCTTTCTAATTGTCTGCCTTTTCTACATGATGAGCTCTACGAGGTCAGCGTCACATGTCTGTAATAACCCTGCAGAGTACGTGGCATGTGGCAGGTATTCAACAACTGTTTGTTGAATGAACATGTGAGCTTGGGGGAAAACAATGACAAATCTTCCACATAAATTTCACTGTTGGTGTAGAGAACAGAAAGAGACAAAATTGAGAATTTTGAATCCAGATTACAGGAGGCCTCATTAAGGGTACCTGTAGTAGGTAGTGATCAGTGTTTTTCAGCAGGATACTGATGCCATTTGGTTTGTGTTTAGAAGGATTATCTGGCAAAAAAAAAATAGCAGGCTTGATTGTAGTAGAAAAGTAGCCCTAGGGAGACCAGTAACAGTATTAGAAGGAAAGTACTGGAAGTAAGAGAAGTGTTTCTGATAAGGAACAGTGTTGATTGAAAACCTTAATAAACTAAAGCAAATAGACAAGAGAAAATACGTTTTTTCTTTTGGTGGCTAATTCACTCAAAATATGTATTTTGAGGTTATTGGGGAAGAGGGTATAAAAACATTATTCTCCATCACAAGTCTCCACTCTGAAGAGGTTACTTTCAAAGGGACAGCTAGATGCAGTATAGCATCACTGCAGTGCTTTTGATCAATAGAAGGTCTTCAGGTCATGTCTAGGATGAGAAAGTTAAACAGTTGTTTCGTTAGTTTGTTTTCAGATTCTTCAAAATCTCCCTATATAGAGCTATGTTAATTGACATGTATTGGATTTTGGAATTTTTAAAAATGGAACATTGTGGAAGAGGAGGGCCAGGCTTCATTCCTTTGGAAAAAGGTGTCTCAGTTGATCAAAACAAGAATTTTAAATCGGAACTTTTAGGCTTGAGTCCTGGCTCTGCACCAACTGGATAAAATTAGACCAGTTATCTAACTACTAAGAACTCTGTTTCCTGATCTGTAAAATGGAAATGAATTATACCCTAACTCACAGTAAATACTTTTAAAGTACAGGCTGCTCTACAAATTCTACCAACCTGGGTTCAAGACTATATCTTCACCTCACCCAAGATAGCTATGTATCAACATTTTAATTTACGTTTTACCCAGAAATAAGCAGGAAGGGATGAACAAATGTGAGAAATGGAGAAACTAGAACACATCAACCAGGCTAGTGTGTCCAAGGGGTGGTGGACTTGTAATGGATAACTTGTGAGCTATACACCTTCCTTTATGCTTAAAATCACCAGGGAATTGTCGGTACTGATATCAAATTACCAAAATTGTTTTTATTTTGTTTGTTGTTGGCTTTATTGGTGAGTTTGTTAGGGTATGGTAGGTGGGAAAGGGGGGAATTTTTGTGTTATGTCATCATTTTTATCAACAACAATATTATCAGTATAAAGCAATGTTTCTAAACTTTTTAGTGAAGAAATTTTTGGAGTCTCTGATGAGAGAGATGGACTCTAGGAAAATTTTCACGTACATCTTTTCCCCATCCTCACTATTCTGATCACAAATCGAAGGATTCATAGACTACCTGAAGCCTCTCTACAGACAGAGCAATCCAATGGACCTCAGGTTAAGAGACCTGGCTATAAAGTAGCAAGTGAATTTTCTCAATGTATAGAGTCTGTTTTGTTTTTCTTTGTTTGTTTTTGTTTTATTTTCAGCGGTTTATTATTTTTTTTCATTGTTCAAAAGTCATAAAGGGTCTGGCCTTGTGCTAGGAATGTACCCAGACCTTAATACTTCTAGTCCTTCCAGTAATACTACTGGGTAAGGGAGTTTGTTGTTGTTGTTTATATAAAACTGGTAAGAAGAGAGCCTCCTGACTGGGAGCAGTGGCTCACACGTGTAATCCCAGCATGTTGAGAGGCTGAGTCAGGCACATCACTTGAGGCCAGTAGGTAGAGATCAGCCTGGCCAACATGGTGAAACCATGTCTCTACTAAAAATACAGACATCAGCCAGGCATGGTGGTGTGTGCCTGTAGTCCCACCTACTCAGGAGGCTGAGGCACAAGAACAGCTTGAACCCGGGAGGTGGAGGTTGCAGTGAGCCGAGATTGCACCACTGCACTCCAGCCTGGGCAACAGAGCAAGACTATCTCAAAAAAAAAAAAAAAAAGAAAAAGAAAAAAGACAGGCTCCTAAGTTGATATAGCTACTATATACTCTGTTGGTTACTATAAGCCAGATTGTAAGTATCTTCTAAAATACTGCCTCATAGGAATTTTACTCTTTCAAAAAATAGACCATTTAATGTTTTTAACCTATGTTTAATTCACAGCATACAAAAAGCACATGCTGAGCACTACGTATGTTTAGGGTTCCCAAATCTATAGTTCTATCTTAAGTTCTTTGTGATAATTTCAGACTGTCCTATCGAGGTCGGCTGAAAAATCCACCTGGATGTTCCAATAGACTACTCAATCATAAAATATCCAAAAATAAATCAGTCTCCTCCATCGTCGTATTCCAGGAGTCTGCTCCATCTCCAGGCTCCCTCTCTTGGTAATTGTCACAATTAGCCTCTTGCTGGCCACCAGGCCAGCCACTGCCATTGCTTCAGGGCTCTGCACAGATTTCACCACTTTTGATATTATTATTCTTCCATGGCACTGTAATGTCTTTCTTATCTCATTTGGAGGAGAGTGAGGGCTAAGGAGAGAAAATCCAAACCACTTTTTGTTATTTTTGGATTGTTGCTATTATCACTGCCATTATTATTAGTTTTCAAACAGGCATATTTGTGGTGGTCTTCTTAGCATTCTAATATCTTCCTATTGAAATGAATATAAAATGAAACTCTTTACCATAACCTACTTGACCTCACACGGTCTGGTCCCTATATTTTTAAGATTATCTTTTGTCCCTTACCACCTTCTAGCCACAGAGGCCTTTCCTTCCTTCCTGCCTTCCTTCCTTCCTGCCTTCCTGCCTTCCTGTCTTCCTGCCTTTCTTCCTTCCTTAGATGGAGTCTTGCTCTATCATCCAGGCTGGAATGCAGTGGTGTAATCTCGACTCACTGCGACATCTGCCTCCCTGGGGTCAAACAATTCTCCTGCCTCAGCCTCCCGAGTAGCTGGGATTACAGATGCCTGCCACTATGCCTGTCTAATTTTTGTATTTTTAGTAGAGACAGTGTTTTACCATGTTGGCCAGGCTGGTCTTGAACTGATCTCAGGTGATCCACCTGCCTCAACCTCCCAAAGTGCTGGGATTACAGGTGTGAGCCACTGCGCCCAGCCTAGTGCAGGTTTCATTAGGGAACCATTGACTACTCTATGCCTTTCACCATAGAGCTAAATTTATCTTTTAGGAGATAAATGCACTGCTCAGCACCTTCCTGGAGGGACCCATTCAGCAGAGAGGAGGAAAGATCACTCCTAGAATACTCTCCCATCTGAGGTACCTTACAATGTGTCAGTCCACCACCGGACCCAAACATGTGTATGTGTGTATTTTTTTTTAAGACTAAGAGTTTTGCTATTAAAGTACTCAACCTGGAAGAACAAAGAAAAAGTCCAAGTTTCATTGAGATGAGACAAATTTCCAAAAATGTTCTTTTCTAGGTCATTCAAATTTCTATTTTGACCTATAAAAGAGATGCATATGTCAATATTTTCTCTAGTTTCGTTTATAATAATAGCTGTTAAATTTTGATGACACCTGTAATCAGTTTCCAGGGTTCGAGTTGTTTCTAGAACATCAAAAATTACACTGATATTCTTTAAATAAATGGCTGAAGTGCTAAAATTGAGGGATTCTGTGTGTATGATTCATAGTGATATTTAAAGCAATTTTACAGAAGTAAATATAATTGAAAAATTAGCTTTATTTGGCTAAAATCAAAATCCTCTGAAATGCTCATGTAAAAAGTTACTATAGACACATAAAATATCATTATTGTTATTATCATCATTAATAGTTAGCCTGGTACTTTAATGATTTTCTTGAAGTTTCCTTATTGGGATTAACTTTTTGGTCTTGATTGCAATTAACATTACAGACCGCTGAGTCATGTTAGTTCTCTGAATGAAAAGAAAACAAATCAAGCAACACCAAACCAAAGAACTCTTTAGGAGGAGCAAATTTTCCATGCTTCAAGGATAATTTCATAGTTGTTTATACATACATCCTTTTATATCAATTAAAATCCTAGAAGTAAAGATTGTTCATATCAGAGTAAAACAGAAATTTTTCTAGATACAAGATAACTCTAGGTATTTATAGATAATGGCCATGAATTTAGATTATATTAACTTTTAATTTCAGCAAATTATGCCCAAAAGAATGATATGATCTTGTTCAAAGTCAGAAAACTCAGTGACTCTGAAGCTGATTCTTTGGAATAGACATCCATACGGTCAGTTAATACAATTTGATGCTTATCCGGTTGGTATTCTGGAAAGCAAACTTGCTTTTTTCTGTAAAGAAAAACCAAATTCCAGAGTCACATTGTTTTTTATTTTCATTACACATTGACATTTTGCTCCATTTTCTATCTTTTTATAGACATATACATTGTGAATGATGACATGGTCAGATAAAGTGATAGTTTCCTTGAAAGAATGATTCCACATTCTTTGGTCAACAATATATAGCAGAAAACATCACTTTCAAAGGAAAATTCTTAGTTACTAAAAAAAGAAAAAGAAAGAAAAAATCCTATTAGTAACAAAATGATAAAATTAGTTTAGGAGAAGTATCATGTAATTGCAGAAAATACTCCAAACCATTTTTCACGAATTTCCTTGTTAACAGGTCTTGGACAGATGATTTTCCTACTCAGATGCTGAATTACAAGTCTCAGCAACTGAAACCCAACAGAAAAAAACTCCTGGGAAATGGAGCACATTAATAAAATAAAATTGCAGATTAAAACAAGTTTTAGGTAGAAAAAAATCTTTGATTTAAAAACTGTTTTATAAAACTTTCAAAAATTGATAACTGAATTCAAAAGCATTTTAGGATCATTATTTAAATAATAAATTGGATGTGGAAGACTGTAGATCTAAAATGGGAGTGCTTTTCAAACTGAAATTTTCTGATGCATTCTTCAGAGCTTGCAAGTTCTATGAGAACTTATTTACTTATTTTTTTCTCATTTTACTTAAAAATATACATGCTTCTTATGCTAGATCACCTAAGATTTCTATATAGATTTGAGGTCTCTATTTGTGTTACTGTTACATCAATGCTGAGAGATCACCAAAGAAGTTAGTATTTAACTCCTAATATCCTTGGCCCAAACTAATGCCAAAATATTTGTCCTAATGTAGCCATTGAGATGAGTTTCTTTTGCCAATAGAATGATAGAACTTTTTCTTTGCAACTATAATGTGCAGTAGAAAAACTTTTTAATTGACTAAGACTTTCATTGCTTATTTTGAAAAAGTTATGGTCTGACACCATAAAAATCAATTTGGGAACTTACTGTTATGGAGTAATGAAGAAAATTTAGGAGTGAACCTGTTAAATAAATAAGTAAACTGTTTGTGATATGTAAAGACCAAATGATATCATAGAGGTGGCTTTGTCATAATTGGTTAGAAAGAAATAGTGGAACTTTGGGGCCTTCCCTTGTCACATAGAAGTGCAGACATGCTGAACTGAAAAGAGCCCCAACCGAAGTAGTAGGCATGATACTCATAATACGCAGGTTATGAGGAAATGTCAGTTGGGGATCTTACCTTTATATGTGTAATGAGGCATTTTAAAAAGTGCAACAGCAGTAAATGCAAAAGTAAATATAAGAATTTTTTTTATTTAGTTTTTTTTTACATTATTATATTTTGGCATTCACCATTGAATTTTATTGATAATGGACTGATATAAAAATAAGTTAATTATCAAACTTGTCTCTTTTGAAATGATTGTACACTACTGAAGTTTGAGGAAAACTGATATAGAGAAATTCAAATTAATTTAGATTCACTCTTGGACAAACTGTAAAAGTTGCTTGAAATATACAAATAAGCAAACCTAGACTCCCTTCCTGCCTCCCTCCCTCCCTCCCTCCCTCCCTCTCTCCCTTCCCTCCTCCCTCCCTCCTTCCTTCAAACTGTAAAAGTTGCTTAAAATACACAAATAAGCAAAACGAAATTCCCTGCCTCCCTCCCTCCCTTCGTTCCTTCTCCCTTCTTCTTTTCTCTCTATTTGCCCATCCTCTACTTTCTTTTTCTCCTTCCAGCATCCCCTTCTCCTGAAAGTTGAGAATGACAAGATAACCCTGTTTTAAATTCTGGATAATACAGATGCTTATTTAACAAATTCAGAAAATTTCTAATACAAATGTAAAATAAATTTTATTTTTTCTTATATGTTCTGATTTAAAGGATCAAGAATGGTGTGAGTTTCAGGACACTTGGGCCACCTTTTTTTTTTTTGCTGACTTAGATCTTAGTCATGTGAAGACACAGTGAGTTGATATACAATTAGAGTTCATTACTCTTCAAAGATCCAGGTGTTTCTGCAATAACTTCCACTGGAAGACTTAACTCTTTAAAGAGCTAAATTTAGTTAGATAAATAATGTTTGAGAATACACTGTATATAAGACACTGTGCTAGAACTCTGGGATAACAAGATAAATCAGAGGTTATTTCAACCACTGAGAAACTTAGAATCTGATATGGAGGCTTAATATATTTTCCATTACAATTTCAAAAAACATATTTGTATGTTTAATGTTTTGCTACTATTGTTTTATTTTATCACTTAAAAATCTTTTCAGTCTTTTTTACCAGAGTTTGGAGATGATGAGAGATACATTTCTATTTTACTAGTTTCACAGCATGAGAGAAGAGGCATCATTATTACATATGATATTACATATGATATTTTTTCCAAGATGAAAATATCCTCAGGCTGGGACTCATGGATAAAGTGAAAGTAAAATAAGTAAAAAGTAAAACTGTGATAAAAGAGGATTGACTCCAACACAGACTTATTAGCTAGTGTTGAATGACAAATGATAACAATGTTGTGTCCTTTTCGGTGCTGGTGGCAGCGGGTAGGAAGGTTGCAGAGCCCAGGTGAGAGCACTAAAGACCCAGGCAACCACGGGTGGTGAGAGTCACTCAAGAGATTTTCCTGAAACTTCTTTCATCTCTGCATTAAAAATAAATAAGTAAACCCAAATGACACAGAAGTAAAAAAAAAAAAAACTTAAAAGAACAAAAACTATAAATGGAATCTTAAAATAACATGGATTTTAATTATTTTACTTTGATTAATAAAGGATGCTCAATGTTCGTGGAAAGAGGAGTGAGTATATAACTCACATTTAACACTTGATATTGTAAAATAGTTATTTCAGAGGCACAAAACCAAACCAAAACAAAAAACTACCTTCCTGAGTTTTCTACTTATGCCTGTGAATAAGGGCAAGGACATTTGTAGGGCAGAGTGAAAGTAATAGGCCTACCATATTCCCTTTTTTCTTTTCTTTTCTTTTCTTTTCCTTTCTTTTCTTTTCTTTTCTTTTCTTTTTTTTTAGATGCAGTTTCCCTATATCACCTAGGCTGGAGTGCAGAGATGCAGTTATAGCGATCTTGAACTCTTGCCTCAGCCTCCCAAGTAGCTGGGACTACAGGCATTCACCACCGTGCCCAGCTAATTATTTATTTATTTATTTTTTGTAGAGGTGATGTCTCACTGTGTTGCCCAAGCCGGTCTTGAAGTCCTTGGCTCCAGCAATCTTCCTCAGGCTCCAGAAATGCTGGGATTATAGGTGTGAGCCACCAAACCTGGCCCTGTATAATTTTTAGATTTGAATTTGTAAAATGTGTCTTGATGGATACTAGTGTTACAGGAAAAAAGTCTGGGTTCAAATAAGTTTAAAAACTTTGGGATCAAGAAAGCTAGGCAGACTTGTTTCCCTGCAGGACTTTTTTGAGACTTTAACCTGCGGACGTGCAGTGTAATTCCTGCAGTGTAATTCTCCAAGAGGTGACCATGATATGCAGCAACCCACAAATGCTTTTGGGAGCTCCCAGGGAAATCAGGTTCTTGGTACAGTTTTAGAAAATAAAATGCTAGCATTGAGCTTATGAGAAATGCAATTGTTGTTCTTTATTATGAAAGAAATGAATGTATCTCCTACGGGTTCATCATGGAGCTGAGCACTTCAAACACATTGCCTTGTTGTATCCTAATCTCTGTGATGTATTATTACTCTTTCCCTGCCACATCCTTCCCTACTCTCCCCTTCCCAACTTGTAGATTAGGAACCCAAGGATCTGAGAAGTTAAATATATTGTCCTAGTAAACTAGTAAGATTCAGGGTGGCATTAAAATTATTCATAACTTCTTAAAAGCTTGAATTTTGGAAAATGTGAATTGCAATTGAAGACAAGGAGAATAAAAAATGGATTTCATCACATACTAGGGTCGTTGCTTAATTCAAGGGACACCTCGAATTGGTAGTGCAGTGAAAATGTGACCCCTTCTTAGGAACTTAAGGTGTGGTAGGAAAGGCAAACCAGACCCTTAAGCAAGTCATTTCAATGAAATCTCTTTGCACTGGGTCATGATATTCTCTCTCCCTGATAATCTCTCTCCTTGAAAGAACCAGAGTCCTCATTCCCACCCTTCCCACACCATGAGCATCGAGACTGAATTCCCATACATGTTCCCTGTGAAACATTTTCTGAGCACCCGAGTCTCCTTCTTTGTTTAGAATTAATTGCCTTCTACACTATGCTCCCATGGCACTTTCCTTTTCCTCCATCAAAACTCTTATTTTCAGAGTCTGAATTGCATTATGATTTGTGGTCATCATGATTTTTATCTTCCTCCCAAATTGGGAGTCTCTTTAGAGATGACATTGTCTTAGATGTTTTTATATCTACCACTAGCCAAAACAATGCTTTGCTGAAATACAGCAAGTCCTCATTACATGTTTTTGTTTGTTTGATTGACTGCTTCTTTTTGAAATAGAATAAAACTTTTTTTAAAAATTAAATTTTACCATTGTTTTTTAAATCATTAATAACCTGAACGGTAGCATCAATAAAATGCTTTGAGGCAAAAAAGAGTAAATGGTCCTTCAAGAACTCTTATTATTTATTTATTTATTTTACCTTCTGTTGTTTTATCGTAAATTTACAGAATTCACAGCAGAATCAGAAGGAGTAAGGCACGGACTATCTAGATCATTAGGAAACCCATAAAAGTTTTCTCATGGACTCATAACCTAGTTAGTTTCCCAGGTAATTTTAGCAATTACAGAGATAAAATGGAACATTAGAAGGAAGTTCCCCATAAGCTGTTAGTACCCGGCTTTTTAGCAATCTTTAATTGTACAAAGTTCTGGAACCATCTAAGTCAAGCCTCAGGAACATAGGATTATTTTAGTCGGTAATAATTATATAAGCAAGAATATAAGTATACGCTTTTGTGTCAAATCTTGTCCAGACTTTGTAGACTTCGTAAGATATTTCAATATATAAAAGACCATCATTATCTGTTTATGATTTGATATTAGTTGGTTAATTTAAAAAAAAAGAATTGAAGTACAGTCATAGCCATACAACATATAATTCTTGAACATTTAGATGGATGAAAGCCTAATTATTTGTTATTAAATGGTCAGTTTTTGAAGTGTAAATCTAGTGTAAATCTCCTACGTTCTAGTCTTTAGAAAGTAGATGACAAACAACTAAGTAAACTAAATATCTCAGGGTAAATACAGTAATATATATATGTACATATAGTAATATATATATATATGCATAATATATAATCAAATATATTGTAATCAGTCCCTTTAAAAAAAATAGGGACTGGAAAGGTTTGCCAAACCTGTAACCATTTTGGATTTACTTAAGCCAAATTTTAAATCTAGATATTCCCTGAGAGAATGATTTAAAGCAGGGATAAGCAAAGTTTTTCTGTGAAGAGTCAGGTAGTAGATATAGGCTTTGTAGCCCATACAGTCTCTATAGCAGCTATTTAACTCTGCCATTGTAGCACACAAACAACCATAAATTAGACTTAAATGAATAGACCTGGCTGTATCCAAAAATAACTTTATTCACAAAAGCAGGTAGTGAATCTGAATTAAAGCATCGATACTTTTATATATCAAGATCATCTGTGGGAAATGACAGAAAGTAGGAGAGGACATCTGTTGCTTTATATGCCCAGAACAACAGTTCCCTTCTAGGAAATGCTCACCCTCAGAACAACACACTGTGATGCTGGAGTTTGAACATTTTCTTTTTTTTTTATTATACTTTAAGTTCTGGGGTACATGTGCAGAACCTGCAGGTTTGTTACATAGGTATACACGTGCCATGGTGGTTTGCTGCATCCATCACCCCATCATCCACATTAGATATTTACCCTAATGCTCTCCTTCCCCTATCCTCCTACCCACTGCTGTCCCTCCCCTTGCCCCCCACCCCCAGACAGGCTCCAGATGTGAGTTCATGCCCTTTGCAGGGACATGGACAAAGCTGAAAATTATCATTCTCAGAAAAATGACTCAAGAACCGAACATTTTCTTTCTCCTAAGGGGGTCTTCCTTTCATTAGGCCTATACTGCCATGAGTTGTATTTCTGGTTCTTGCTCCCAGGAGGTACTACCAGTACTAGTGAGAAGCTACCACTGAGTTGGTGACGAGGCTCAGAAGGATCAGGGGCACAGTGGTCACCCTTTGGGCTTACTTGGTTTGAGTCAGTTGAATACTCCAGATGTTTGCGTCAAGCTCTTGAGTGAGGCTTCCTGAATTGGCACAATGCATTGGGGCAGATGAGTTTCTCAAATGGAGGTGATTGTTAATGGGCAATCATGTTCCCCTTGTAGAATCCTTCAAAGAGCTATTCAGATAACACCATCTTTAGGGAGACATTTGGCGTGCTTTGCCTGTGTACAAAACATAGGCTGTAAACTGGGCTTGAACACGTCTCCAGGTTGTGCTGAAAGATACGCCAGCCTGGCCATTCTCCAAGTGTTGTAAACATCCCTATTCCTCTGGAAAGCATTTGTAAAGAAGAATATTTTGTTTCTCATAATATTCACTGGTCTCCTTTCACAATTCTGAGCAGCATACTCTTTGGAAAAAGTTCAGCAGAAATGAGCAGGAGACATCCCAAATGGGCCTGTGTCTTCTTGTCACTTGGATCATTGTCTGCTTTTGACTGCTGTGAGACTCTTTCCCATCTCTCTCCAGCAGCTGGTATATTGCTGGGATATTTCTGTTTAAAATGAAGCTTTGAGCAACTTGAATCTCTTCCTAATTTCAGAGGAATGCTATCACTGGGTTATGGGGACTGGGTGGGTCCCAAATAAGATTCTTGGTCAACATTTGCTGACATCTAAGGGCATACAGCTCAGCATGTTGCCCATTTATTGAAACAATTTTGCAGCTTGTCAAGCTGCAGTTAAGTTCATGTTATTTCACTGGGCACTCCCACTGAAAACAAACTGTGGGCTGATGGGACAGAAACAAGTGACTAATGTGCATCCAACATGAGGATAACTAAAGACAAGTCAAAAATAAAAGCTGGAAACAGCTCTAATTATTTGTAGGTCCTACTGTATGGTTATTTAAACATGCTCTAGTTAATGAGATCTGTCAGTCATAATTGGTTTCAAGATTAAACAAAAGAAATGACATCCCTACTTCATTGAACCTGAATATGATTGCACCACATCATAACAAATGGTGACTTATTAGGGGATAATCAAGTGTGAATATGATGTGCTATTTTATTTAATCATTACAATAATCCCCTTAGGTCAACATTGGCTCCATTTTGTGATGAGGAAAACTGAGGTTTAGAGAGGTCAAATAGTAAGCCTATGATTATACTGGTGGCAAGTGAGCCAGCACCAAAATCCAGTTCAGTCTGATTCCATAGCCTACTTTCGGCTGTAGACAATCTATAGAGGCACCAGAAATAACACCTATTGCCTGAGAAGAACAGAAGTGTAACCAATTTACTGACCTTTCTAATGGGGACCATCTAAGATCAAGGTTACTCTGTACTAGTGTCATGAAGTTTGCACCTTTGCTGAATACATTTGTAAACATATAATACACAGCTTATCTGAGAACCCTAAGTTTATGTTTTATCATCTAGAGTAATAAATGTAAAAGCTCTCCTCAATAAATTCTCTCTTCTTTCCTTGCCCCTCTCTGAGGAGATTTGGCCATGTCTGGAGACACTTTCAGTTGTTAAAAATGGGCATGGGCTGCTACTGGCATCGCATGTGTAGAGGCTAGAATGCTGTTAAACATCCAACAACATACAAAACAGCCCTCTCCCAATAATGCATTTTCTCCCCAAAATGTGTGCCAAGTTTGAGCAACTCTGTTCTAGAAGGGTCTGGGAATTCATGGCAAAACAGTGGAAAGACTGAGAACTGGACCAAGCAGAACTATACATCTCATATCTATAGAGAACGCAATCCTATCTCTAGTAGCAATCACACATCCGCCCCTTTAACACGTCTCCAGCAGAACTGGTTTGTGAGGGAAATAGTATTAAAAAGGTAAACTGATATCAAAATGGAGTTCCAACCCTTCAGAGAAGAGAACATTGGCAGCCATGTTGTCTCTTTCTTATTCTATGTTCTGAAACTGCTGTTAGCAGCCATGATTTTTTTTTCTCTCTCTGTCTCTGAACATTTCTTTTCCAAAAAATGGCAATTTTCAAACTATGTCTCTTCTTTTGAAACACAGCATATGCTTGTTTAAATACTTCATGTGGCCAGAGCTCCAAACATAGGACTTTCCACATTTGTTTCTCATCATTTTTGACAATTAGCCTCCCTTATTTCAATAAACATCTCACTCTTAAAGAGTAGTTCTTAAGTGCCATTTATCTTTTCCTGGGTGGAGTAAAGATTTCCCATGAATAAGCATTTCGCTTTTTTTGCAAAATGGTTTTCCAAGTGTTTAGCTCAGCGAACAAACCTACAGAGCAGACAAAAAAGGCTATCAGGAGAGTTGGAAGTCTAATTCTTTAGTTTCCACATTAAGGAAAGCCCCTTGTCTCTGAGAATGGTCATGACTTAACACTGAGGATATAGTTTAGCGTCAATATAGTCAAATAACATTCTTCTCGGGCAGTTATCCAGAAAATGGAATATTTTAACGTATCTTTATGAATGCTTGATTTTAGTACACTTTCACTATATTAATAATGTCAGAACTTGAAGAAAAAGTAAGAGAAAGTTGAAATAATTGTAAATTTTATTGGAAACAAACATTGACTGTTGTACTGTTTCTTTTAGGATCAATCAATTGAATCAAATAACATCATCATTTCTAAGGTTGAGAAAAGTATGGAAACATGATTATTTAACTGAGTTAGGAAAGTCATGTTTTGGATCACCTGGACATGGAAGTTGTGGAATTAAGTGAAGGTTATGGAATTTTCAACCTAGGTGACTCCTGCATTGGTGTTTGACATACTGCTCATAAAGCAGAAGAAAATTGGTTTACCACGAGGCATTAAAAATACTTAAGGCCTACACATATAAGATGAAGCCATGATCGCCCTACTTCAGTCTACCTTCGTCAGACCCAGAAAAAACAATGAAATCGAGTCCTTCTATTTCCTAATTCTTCACTGTCCCCATCACAGAAGCATCTTTTGTGTTTATATTCCTTGCCAAAAGAAAGAAAGTCCTCAATTCAAATGTTACCTTGACCTTATTATGAAAGGGCACACAGAGCAAAATTTGCCTACGGTTGGCCCCCAAGTTGACCCTGACACTGTCAAATGAATGAAATGCCTTTAAGTTTATTAGCTTGGAAGGCAATTGGTTTAGACTGAACAGTAATCTTTTTTGACCCCATTGTCCTGGCTGAATAACACATTTTCTACATTTGTGTTGTTTTCCCCAGTAAATCAAGATGTGTGTGTGTGTGTGTGTATAAATGTATAATCAATTATCATAAAATGTGTAATCAATTATGTGACATGTAGGTAAATACAGACAAGCAGTATAACATGTATCAAGGCTGAGCTTATGTATTCTCCAATCAACTTCTCACTTTAAAACTAATTAACTTTCTCAGTCTACCTTATAAAATTTCTTTCTTTTCCTGTTCATTCCCAATCAAAAGGAGGAGACTGAAGCACAAACCTAATCCTTTTACCTCTATTACACTGTGAATTTTACAAAGAAGTATTTTATAGTCCGGGTTTCTTGGAGTGTGATTTTATCAGTTTGTACAGCAGCTGCTCCTCCCAGGAGAAATTAAGTCTTCAGACTTCTGGTTGGCAAAGTTTTTGAGTCCTCTGCTGTGCTCCCCTTGGGGGATGGAAGTATCTCCGGTTGATCTACAGTGGCTTCTGTCACTGAGCAGTGCACTACTGTTCCAGGAGAAACTTGCCAGTTGGCAGCCAGACATGAGTGGCTTAGACAATTAGCAGGCTTCTGTTCAGCCCTTAGTCTTACTGACTATCATAACTGCAGAGCAAGCACGTTACCTGGATGAGGTCGAAATCCAGGCATGTGCTGTGACTGTCCAGGATCCAATCACAACACTGTGGTGCACAGGGGCAGTGCTTTAATCTTCTACTCCCATCTCCATATGTCCTCCAAACATACCAAATACACATAAAATTTAAGTCAAAACAAACAGTGGGCTCACTGTGTTTACACATTCAAAACAAATATGTGTCCTCTTCCAAACAGATTTTTGCCTATAAGCTCTTCTTATATAGGAGTGTGGAAATTGCCTATGCCAATGGTCTAGGAGGGAATACTCCTCAGATTAAAAAAAATGTAAGGTTGGATTTCAACTTGTTAACTGATATTTTTCTGGTAACACTGAGTCTTCTTGTATTGTACAGCTCCTGAACAAAACACTTCACAAAAGTGAAAATTCTAAAGAAGTTTTATAGTCTCTGGGATTATAAGAAGAACAAATACTTGTCCAGAGATACCTCGGATAACCAGAAAGGGCATTTAGGATTAAAATAAGGTATTAACAGATGGTAAGTGTGTAGAAAAAGAAGTGATGTTTGGAAATTGCCTGGATTCACCGAAAACAAATCACGCCAGAAAAGCATAATTTCCTATGTAAACAAAATGTGTAAAGTGGTAGATAAAAATGCCACAGGTACAGTGTTTTATTTCAGTAGAATGTTTGTTAGGGTTTCAATCGTGGGAGCTGTTATATAATGAAATGATCACTGGACTTAGAAAAGCTACCTACTTTCCCACTTATCCGTTCTAAAAGCATTGATAAGTCATGTATGTTTTCTGAAACTAAGTTTTTTTTTACTATAAAATAGAAATATTATTTATGTATTTTCAACCTCATCCCAAAATTAATGACCGCTTGACAGCGATGTTACACACTGTGGCCTGGATGAAGCTCCAGTTAGATGGACTCACAGTGAAATAAAGAACGAGGCTCAAGGACTAGTGGCCAATGGATCAATGTCAACTTTGTGTGCAGGTTTTAGTGGACGTCCTATACAACCCTAAATTTTATGCTGTTTAACATATTATCGATACATTTTGTAGAGACATGCCAGTGACAACTTTTAAAGTGGCACAAAATATGGGAGGTTAACTTCCAAATATAAACTCAAATTATCAAGTATTTTATAGACACAAAGCTAGGCTTGTAACACAATGTCAGTTTCATGACATGTAGTCATACAGCTCTATCTTTAAATTACAAAATACCAGTAACATTATTACAGAACAGTAGCAGAAGCTGACAATAGCAGTTCAAAGGAAAAAGCACTGAAGAATTTAACCAAATATAAACCAAGTGCAAGAAAAATCCAGCTGCTTTTAGGAGCTCCTTTCTTCCTCCACTTGTGCAAATATTCCACTTATTTCAATTAAACAAACTGTCATTGAATTTTATCAGTCTTTGCCCTTGAGATACTTACAACTAACCAGGAGTAACTACACTACTATGTGAGCTGTGCTGTGATAAAAGGTGTGTAAGAGGGACTGTTGGAGCTGAGAACAAAACACAATAAGCAAGACTTTATTCAGGTGTGTATCTGTATAGGTGTGAGTATAATGGTATAGATATAGGTCAGTGGAAGCGATAGTGGCAAGGCTATGCAGGGTTGGGTCCTGAGAAACTAATTGGAGTTATTCAGCTGAACCATATGGGGTAGGGCATCAGAGAGAGAAAGAAAATCATGGTATGAGAATGTATGACATGTGTTAGGAGTATTGAAAAGTTTTATACGGCCAAAGCATAGATTTGTGTGTGTGTCTGAGCTAGGTTATGAACAACTCTTAATATAATAAACTGAACTCCATCTTGCAGGTGATGGAAAATATATCACAGATTTTAAATTGGGGATATCATTAGGTTTGTGTTTGAGAAAAACAACTGTTAGGGCTCTGTGCTGCAATGACTGAAGTTAGAAACAGGAAAATCTGCTAAGAAATAGGTTAGTCTGGAGTCTTTGGTTGTAATCCAAAATGATCTATTTTGAGCATTGTAGAGAATTGATTGGCTCCTGTACCCAAGAGCAGGAGTAAAACTGGCCTTAATGACTCTGTAAGAAGCTGTGCTATTTGGAGTTTCTTTTCCATTTCTTCTTTCTACTTTCTATGTTAGCTTCCTTTTCTGAAGCAACAATCTTTACTAGGCAAAGTATGTGATTATAGGTAGCTGTCTAGCCAATTTAAACAATTTCCCCTAAAGGCTCTGTTGGCAAGCGTTGGGTCGTATTCCAATCCATAAACAAATCACAAAGTCAAGGGATGGGATGTTTTGATAGGCTTGGGGCTCACCTGACTTTTCAATACCATTTCCAACTTCTTAATTGATAACAAAACCCTGAGTTCGTTAGAGATGTTGTGAACTCAACTTCATGCAATTGGTCATGACTAACTTTAGCTAAGCATTACAGTCTGGTTATTTATTTATTTGTTTTTTTTTGCAACTGGAGCTATCCTTGAAATGCACTTACTTTGAACGAGATTACAAGGAAAATGTATTGCAGAAGTTTCTAAGACGCCATTTCCTCTCTTGATAAAGGAGATTGGGCTTGGTTGCAGGCCCTCTTTCCTCTTTCTGCTTTTCTTCTTTCCATTAGAGCAGATATCATATTTTGAGATGGAGAAGCCAACTAGTACCATGAGTTAATACATATGTGGGAAATTCCAAAGTAATTACAAAGACATAGGCCCTAATTTTTTGAGCCACTATAGCTAATGTGAGCAACTACCTACCTCCAGCAGTCTTGTTATGTGACAAAAACTCTTTTTTGCTTAAGCTATTGTTAGATAGTTTTTGATTATTTTTAGGTAAATATATTTTTCTAAATCTTTTTTTTTTTATTGCATTTTAGGTTTTGGGGTACATGTGAAGAACATACAATATTGTTGCATAGGTAAACATATTTTTAAGGGTTATAGTACTTTAGTCAAGATAATGTGGCCATGGGGATAAGTTCAGACATGAGATTGGCTACTACTATTCAGAGCATACGTCCAGTAGGATGGGGGAGAACAATCAGCTTCCCTGAAAGAAACTGGGTGTAGCACAGAGACAGTCACAGTAGTAATCACTGTAAATAGGGCAAAACTCTAATGTGAATTTGCTGTAGACAGGAAGAATCATTGCCTTAGCTCATGAGCTTCAAAAAGGGATGGTGGCAATAGGACTGGAGAGAAAAGAGAGTGTATGAGAGTCATGCTAGAGGAAAAACTCAAAGGGATTTCATTCATTTTGGGTTTATAGTGGCTTAGTGCTAAAGAACACCCTTAAGTAGAGAACAATAATGGCTAAAACCCAAAAACAGGTGAAATTTTGATCAGCAGTGATAGAAGTATAGATCAAACTCAAGGAATTTTAAAGAACTAGCTGTTTGCTTACCTTCTTGTTCTGTCTATCACCATCATCGTCATTTACCATCTAACTTATTAGATATCAAGTTAATAATCTATTCTTTCTTCAAATCTTGCTTTTAACAGGATACAAATAATTCACAAAGAAGTGTACATAATCATTAGATAAATGAAAAAGAACTGTGCCCAAAATATCCCTGGCATGAAGTTTGGTGTACCTGCTTGGGTGGTCCGGTAAGTGTCGTTGAATGAGGAATGAAGAGAAGGGATTCCTAAATGCTAGCAGATAGCTAGGAATTGAATCCTTTACAATGTTCACAGTGTGTCTATGCTATGAAAGCAAACCAGATACCTACAAGAAGCACAACTATTTCTAATGTGCAACCAGAGAGGTTTCTCCTAGGATTCTCAGAAAGGCTTTCATGTAAATATACTTACAGTCTTTTATAAACATCCTTTATAGATGTATTTCTCATAATATCCTTCAGTATAGGATGATGGTATAATATCAAGTAAAATTCAATCTAAGCATTCCTCTGGGTTTGGAGCCAGGTAAACCAATGGGCCCACTCTACTTCATCATGATCAGGTATGTCTGGGATGCTATGTTCATTTCTGGGAACTTTATTTTATAAAGGACAAGAGCTGATTGCGCAGCATGCTGCACAGACTATTTTTAATGGATGCTTGCTGAATAAATAAATGATTAAATAAAAGCATGAATGGTTGCAGAAACTGGACGTATCTTACTTGTACAAGAGAGACTTCTTGTTCCTTTCAAGTAGCTTATAGTCTAGTCATGAGACAAAGAACAAAACTCACAGGAAATTGGAACATATACAAATAAAAATAGGAAAAAAAATGAAAACAATATCTTATGGTAGTAAAACATTGTTGAGTAAATTCTATCTCTCTCTCTCTCTCTCTCTATCTCTATCATCTATCTATCAGAACAATGAGTTTTAGAAATATATGTTAGCTAAAGAAATTTGTGAAAAATGTAACAGTATTTATTTTGATATTTCATTATAGTATATGATAAAAGAGGAGACAAAAGAAAAATTAAATGGGAAAAGCAGAACAGGCAGAGATAAAGCTAGACCTAAAGTCTCCAAATGTATGAAAAATTACAGATTATATAAGTCATTGATAAACGAGGGAAACATAAAGCAAGCTTCCAGCATTTGTGAAGAATGACTCTTGGAAACAGATAGGATGCAAATGTGGTATGAGTTTATGTATGTATCTGATCCTGAGCCAGGAGCAGATTCCAAGCATAGCCACAGAGTTGGTTGCATATGTGAATGTCCTGAAAAATTCAGCCCTAATTCTATTTCCCCAAGTTGCCCAGCTCTGACTGAAGTGTTCTCGGAAACATAAATATTCAGAATACTGTAGAAATCATAGAAATTTATATGATTGTTTTTCTGGAGAGAAATGTTTTAATCATTGTAGCGAATCAGATTAGTATTCCACAAGAATTGTTCACCATATTCTGAATGAAATTCTAATAGTATTAAGATTCATTTACCTTTCTTCTAAAGCATTTTAATAGTTTCCACCTTACTCAAACCCACAGTTTATTTTACGTGCAAAGAAAACAGAAAGAGAATGAAAAGAGCCAAGCATTAAGGGAGTTAAACTGAAGAGTCCAGCCACAAAATTCCAAGTATTTTAATGGGTATTCTTGGTTTTCCTTGTGTTTTGAAGAAAAATTTGCTATCTTTGCAATTTAAAATCACATTAGATTGCAGATTCTATTATATTTAGAGTCACAGATTCACAAAGACTTTAGGTGAGAGGAAGCTTTTGAAATCCCAACCACAAAGAAACCGTTTCCACCACCTGGCTACCAGTCGCTTACCCAATCTCTAGCCCAGCACTTCCAGTGATAAGTAGCTCATTACTGCACAAGTCAGTCCACTCCATTGTTGAATGTATCTGAGGGCAAAAAAGTTCCTCTTTAAAAAATTCAAGTGCTATTCCCCTTTTCAGCCTCTGAATATCTATAAGATTTTATTTCCATTAAAACTCAAATTATGATGGCTTCGAGTCCCTATGGGCCCTTGTGAGAAAGCCTCTTTTTAGATCATTTCTCAGGTACTTTCCCTTCTGCCCAGAGTGCTGTTTCACACATGCTTCCCTATGAATGTCACCCGGATCTTCACCCTGGCTCTCTTGTCAACCTGCCGTGATACTGGCTGGAACTCTGATGGTCCTCCTAAGATGGCTGCTCTGCCAGGCACAGTTGGCTGTGACTCAGAGGCAGACTTTGGAACTGAGCTTCCTTTTGTTTCCTTTTGTTTCCCATTGTAAGCAAAGAACAAAATCTTTATGACATTCTCTATAGCAGAGGCTGTAACTTTCATTGAGATTTACCAAAGGCTTGGAATCTTTTGCTATTAGATATGGTTTCCCTTGAAAGCCATGAGACTCTCACATGGCATCCCTGTGTATAACCCCAAGCTTATTTCCATGTGGCAAGATCAATTTACCTTTACCAAACAGAATGTCCTTGAGCCACCAAATTGCTAGGGAGAGAAAAAATTTTTTTCCATTCACACCAATCTCAGGCCTGCATAGCTCTATCCTCAAACTTGCCTTCTTCTAGATAATTATCCTGTGAGATCAGATCCAAGAACAATTATGGTACCGTTCGCAGTAGTTCAGCATTACTAATTTCCTATAGTATAGGTTGTTCAGTTTCAGGTAATGTTAAGGAAAGGTCATTCTGTTAGGAAAGGTTCTTGTTGCAACTAACAGAAAACAACTGAGGCAAACTTAAACAGGAAAGAAATTTGTGTAGAAGGAAATTAGGTAGCTTCCAAAACTAGGCTCAGAAAATAGACAGTGACCTGTAGAGATTACACTATATGGAGCAGCTCAGTCCCAGCCGCAGCAGTGGTCTGGTTGGGAAGCTACCCCTGGCACAGCCACCTCTGGACACTTATTCCAGGCATTACTGCCAGACTGTATGTTTCCTTTACTGTCAAACCGTAAATGAAAGTTCGAAGTTTTCATGACAATGAAAGTTTATTTTTGCTTTCTTATACAGAAGCCACTAGCATGTGGTTACTGAGCACTTGAAATGTGGCTAATATGTCTAAGGAAAATAATTTCTAATTTTCTTTAGTATTTAAATGAATTTAAATAGCCTGATGTGATTGTTAATTGTTATATGAGACAACTCATCTCTAATCTATCAAGCCTATTATTTTGGAATTGTCAGTCAAAATTTTTCCAGAAGCCACTTTTCCAAGTGTAAAAAGTGCCACCTACATTTCTTGTCTCCTACATCTCTATATTTGGCCTGTGGGAGAGACAACACCATAGAGGTCGTTGGTTCAGTATATGTAGCATTCTCTCCAAAAGCATTATCCACCAACCGTTGGACTAGGTTGGCTTCAATAGGCCTTTCCATTATTTGACAAGTCCAGAAGCCCCTGAGTGATGGGATCATTATAAGATCAGTGGGTCCTTCCACGTCCATAGGGATTCAGTTGAGTTTTATGACACTGAAACCAGACTTTCTAGGTTATAATTTTTGCTCTGCCACTTGCTTAAGTTTCAGTGACTTTAAGTAAGTCATTTATGCCTCGGTATTCTCATCTATAACAAGGTTATAATTAAAGTACCTAACTCAAAATGTAGACAAATTTATATAAAGCACAGAAGAGCATCTGGCATATAGTAAGCTCTCAGTGAATATTGGCTTTTATTGTCATCACTGCTACTGGCACCCAGATGATTTTGCAATAGGAGATCTAGTGCATACTCATCAGTTTTCCCGTGAAATCAAAAATAGGCATGTCTACCAAATTACAAGTCTTAGTAAGGCTTAAAAACTTAAAGATGCCAAAAGACATTGTTAACTCCAATGACCTGACTCTAAGAAAGGCAACTATTACCTTATGAAATAGTCAGAATCTGTTTAAAAATCTCACCTTCTAGAAATAAGCAATAAGTTGTTTGGGGATAAAACTACTTTGTTAGAAAAAATTTGAAAGTCTTCAGATTTAGAAAGTGTGGAAACACACACAATGATGGAAACAATGCCAATGGCAGTAATTTGTGCTGACTCTAAAAAGCACATTAGTGGCTTCAAAAATTATTCCTGTCATTATACTGAGGGTTTTTATTTTTTATAAAAACTGAAACCAAAAATGCAGAGAAGAACTCCAGCACTCAGATTAATACACGGAACACTACAGTGATGAAAGAAACTATGTTCGCCTTGCAGTGAGACATGTTTTCATTCTTGAACTTTGCCTGGACCTCACTGTGGGCCTTCAACAGCCAGCACATAGCACTATATGGTCCTGTTTTATGCTTTAGACAAATTTCTTTTTCCCCTTTGCAAAAAAAGAAAAGTAAAGAAAATATGCAATAAAGCTAATCCCTCAACACAATTTCTTTTCTATAAAGAGTTCAAGAAGAAAAATAAAAGGATCTTGCTGTACTTTTCTTGTATCTCTAGAATACATTGAATTATCTAGTCTTCATAATTTTCCATTGGGTTTTAAAAACAAACATAACAGATTTTAGCTCTCTATCATGTCGTAAGCAACAAATGAAAGAGTTATGACTTATCCACAGGAAAAAAAAATCCAACCTGGAGAACTCACTTCATATGAGATCAATAAGGTTGCTGTCATGCACATGTGTATATAAATTTTGCAAGTCTTTTACACAGATGTTTCTCAAATGCCACTAGCTCATAGAAAATAACAAATCTTCTAGTTTTCTAGGAAGCAAAATCAATAAGACATGGAATCTTCAGCAGTCAAGAGCCAAGTACTTTGAAGTTTTCATACATGCCTTTAAACCTAAACATGTGTATTGCATGGTATTACTACTAAATTGGATATGTTAAGGTTTACAACTTCATGTAGGCAACTAAATCGTTTTATGCGATTCTTAGAGTGCTAGAAAGCTAGTAAAAAAAGTGATATCTAAACTGATCCTTTACTTTTTTTGTTATTAATTTCCTAAAATAATATAATCTATTACATATGCTTTAAAATAAGATGTGTGTTTTGAGTTGACTTTCTGATAGTAAAGATGAGTTTTCTTCAACACATGTGCCTAAAGATTCCATGAATGATAGCACACATTTGTGAGACGGCTGGCCAAGGTAAGAGGAATTTTTATTCATGTAAAGGCAGTAGGTTCAAATCGCCATGAACCTAGAAGTTAACACTAGCACCACATTTTACCCAACCATATGGATAAATCTTAATCTGAAATTCAGATTTTCCACAAACCTTTTTTGAAATTAAAATCCAGAAGAGTCTACCAATTCACCCAGAATTCTTCACTTTGTCATGGTAACTACTAGAATCAAAAAGAAGGGCTACAGGTAGAAGTCAATTTGTCCTTGTCCAAGAAGAAAGAATCAAAGGACATAGTGGTAAAGAAACTAAGGAGCCCTCATTTCTCTATCTTCTTATGCTGAACTGCAACTTGATCTCTTCCCATCTCACTTTGTATTAGAGACATCATGTTGTTTATGTCATTAGGATATCTTTCAAAACGATGGGCGGTGAGGTGAGACCACAGCAACCAGTGGTCCTTCTTCCTATCAATTTCTTCAGATGTAAACCCTAAACACAAACTTTCCAAAGAAATCTCTTGTGAATTTGCCCTTTCAATTTGCTTAAAAATCTCTGCTTCTTCCTTCCTCTATCCCATTTTTCAGAAACACTTCAAGTTCTAGGACAGTCTCTTGTTACTGAAGAAAGAGATTGACATGCTTTTCAAAATGAGTTACAATTCATTGATGAATGAGCAATGATGCTGAGTTGCATGATGAACTCAGTAATCAGTGAAGGTTACTGGGCTCATTTTCTTTTGTTTTGGAATTAGTAAAGATACATTATCAAGGAGAATTACATAAACAAATATTCTATTAAAACTCTAGGGCCCTGGTTGAGATCCAACCAACAGATACTTTTCTGAATAAACCATAACCTTGGGGACGGAGAGGACCAAGTCGAAGCTTTCAAAACCACACAATCATGCTCTTATTTTAAAGAGATTTTTATGTAACGTTTTAACAATTATTTGGGAAGTAAATGTTTTAGCTGGTTATGTGGCTATTTTCTTTGTAACACTACCAATAGATTGTTTATCTAAATGTCTTATTGACTAATTCCTCTTTTTTCATAACTCAAGATTTACAGACACATGCAAACACAAATACATGCCATACAAGCAATTTGGTATGGTATTGATGTCACATTTGAGTGTGAATAGCTAATTTTGGCAATCATTTGCAATCTGATCATGAGTGATTTCTTAACATAGGATTATTTTTTCTTTTTTGACAAGGTTTCACTTTGCCACCCAGGCTGCAGTGCAGTGGCACAATATTGGCTCACTGCAGCCTCAGTCTCCTGGGCTCAAGCGATCCTCCCACTTCAGTCCCCCAAGCAGCTGGGACTATAGGCCTGCACCACCACTCCCAGCTAATTTTTCTTACTATTCTGTAGAGAAGGAGTTCCACCATGTTGCTCAGGCTGGCCTTGAACTTCAGAGCACAAGCTATTTACCCACCTTGGCCTCCCAAAGTGCTAGGATTACAAGCGTGTGCTACCACGCAGGCCACATAAGGATTTTTTATTTTTAATACAGGCATTTAATCTCCATTTTAACCACTACCTATTCTTGAGTAGGAATGAACTCCAATGTAGCCCTTCAAAACACATAAGTATCTGTGATATTCCTATTCCAAAAATATCCTCTTGCTCCAAAGAAAAATATGGTCAAAATATTAAATCCATTCTTTAGAAGGTCACCTGAAGTTTACTCTTCATTTACCTTCTCCTCCCATGAAAATCCCCTGTGCCCACTGCCCCATGCTGGGGACCTTTAGACAAAAGCATGATAGTGAATCAAACTTGCAGTTCAAGCCCTGAAAGAGACTTTCTGTTAAAATGGACAACAGATGTGAACAAAGAAAAGAAATAGATCAAAGATGGGAACTCCATTCATGAGGATATTTGCAAACACAAAGCATGCAGGTTTTTGTTATTTTTAACTTTCATCAATGCCTTCTGGGTGGAGGAGGAAATAACACTGAAAAATAAAAAAGAAGGGAGTAGGCAGTTATGGAATAGAAAGTCTTGTATCTGTGGAGTGGAATGGATTTATAAGAAGACAACTCCATATGCATTTTGAGCATCTTATTTATGTAGACACTGGTGGGGATGCTGATAGCATAGGCAGGACAACATATCATGATCTCCACCTTCAGAGGCCCAGGATTCAGGGAAGAAATCCAAACTACAAAATAACTGTAACAAATGCCAAATGCAAAAATTCAGAGAATGCAAATTTTTCATTATATATGTTGATACACTTGATATACCATTGATATACTTTTCAAGAAATAGAAATTGTTTTTATTATTAAATGACAAGTTGAGCAAACTGTAGCTGTTGCATAAGAACTGAAACAATTTGGAAACAAAACAAGTAATTGTTGCCTTTATGATTTACTCTAGTCTTGTACTGGCGATTCTGAATGAAGCCGTTCCATAGAAGCAGCAGCAGAGGCTAAATATTGTAAAGATGGAGCTTATGATTTTCAGCACTTTGCTGGATTGCTACTTACAGTCATTGTCTACCACTTTGAACTTGACCATGTCTCTCATTCCTTACTGACCAATCAACATTCACACTGTAAATTCTAGTGCCTTTTATTTGCTATTTGGCATTCCCAGACCTAAGTAACTACTCACACATTAGTATTACTTAGTCCAAGCTTCACAATTCTTTTGGTGCAATTTGGAGATTTCTATTTAAAAACATAGTGTGGATATTGGATATTTGTTTATATAGCTTTTATTTTTTAAATAAATTGTTAAGGCCAGGACAACTGTTAGCTAAGTCTCAAAATGGCCTCATAACAATGGAGGATGAAGAAAATACCAGCATTTACTGTTTTCTGTTGGCCATTAAGCAGATATCTGTAAACTTCAGATGAAGAACTTTATCTTCAGTTTTCTATAAACTGAGATAGTAGAAGAAAATGGAGAAAATTATTGGGTTCTTCCTTACTTTAAAAGCTTACTTTTCATTTTAAGAAACATCAACTGGTTTAACAATTATAAATACAATTTATTTTAGAACTTTGAAACATTCTAAGGTCAATAGGATAATTTTGAAGATATTTTCTTTTGGTGAGAATATTTGTGAGAGGAAAAATAAAGCTGTAGTTTTCCTTCCTGCACAATGATCTCAATTGGCAAGGACACCCAAAACAGGCCCCACAGCTGTCTAAATTCTAAATTGGAAAACAAATGAATTAGCCTTAAATGTTTAGAAGTAACAGGTCCAAAACAGGTCCAAAAGCTGTCCAAATTCTAAATTAGAAAACAAATGCATTAGTCTTAAATGTTTAGAAAACGTAAATTACAGTCCATCTATTACATAAATCAATGAAATCGTATTTTTATGCACTAAATTTCCTTTTGGTGGTGGATAGTCACACTGATTTTCATCAGTGAAGGTTAAGCAAGTCTAAAAGTTGCTCCTAAAATTTTATTTGCCCAAGATAGGCCATAAAATAGAAGATAATTTTATTTTTTGTTTATCTTATTTTGAGGAGCTAGGGCTAGTAAAAACATACCTAAATAGATATAAAAAGCCCAAAACCAGTATTTTCTGATATTAAATTATTTCTATGAAAATGCAAGCTCCATTTTAGAATAAACTGCTTTGTAACATGGCTTTCAGGAATATATTGTGGTAAAAGTATGCTGTGCCTTTCAGTAGTATTACTTCGGAGATAAATACGTTACTTAATTGGAAAGGGTATCCAGCTACCGACCCTGATGAAATGAAAAAGGGCATAAAGTAAAAACAAATCAGTAGCATTTAAGAGTGATCAAATTATTTTCATAGTGAGTGGATGAATTCATGGACAAAATGAATTTTAAAAGGAGAGTCAGAACACAGAAAAATAGGTAGCTATTCAGGGTCAGCAGGCTTACAAAAGGAAGTTAGAATTGGAATTCAGCCTAACAACAAAGTGATTTTAATTGTTTATGACAGTGAAGAATAGAATGAAGAAGAGCATATAAAAATGACAAATATAAAAAGAGCCAGCTTTTTTTCCTAGTTACTTTCAACTTACATTTCCCACCATATATTTTAAAATCCTGTTTGCCTACACATAATAAAATTGTCTAAAGTGAGTGTAACCTGTTCTTTTCATCTTCTTAATCTGATGAATATAGCAATATATCAGAAAGAAGTATCTGGTTTGAGAGACAGAAGCAACATTCTGGCATAGCACCCAGCTTGATTGTGGATCTTTGAAAAATTGAGGGATGACTGTACATAGCTACAAAAGAAAATTTGGAATGACAGAAAGAACAGAAAATTTTAAGAACCGTAAAAAAAGGCTGCTTGGCCGAGCACAGTGGCTCACACCTGTAATCCCAGCACTTTGGGAGGCAGAGGTGGGTGGATTGCCTGAGTTCAGGAGTTCGAAATTAGCCTGACCAACATAGTGAAACCCTGTCTGTACTGAAAATACAAAAAATTAGCGGGCATGGTAGTGGGCGCCTGTAATCCTAGCTACTCGAGAGGCTGAGGCAGAAGAATCACTTGAACCTGGGAGGCGGAGCTTGTGATGAGCCGAGATTGCACCATTGTACTCCAGCCTGGGCAATAAGAGTGAGACTCCATTTCAAAAAAAAAAAAAAAAAAAAAAAAAAAGGCTGCTGTTCAGCAGATGAATATTCTATAGTAGACTGTATATCAATGATATGGGTGGTTTTGTGATTGACACCTGTATGTTCATAAGTGAAGCAAATCACAAAAAAAAGAAAGAATTTGCTTTCCCTGTTGGGGGCTATGGGTCCAATTCCTGGCTTCCATAGGTGGACTTTCTTTCCCTTCCGTCCTATCTTTTGTCATGCTCTGCTTTGCACTTTAACCTTCAGAATTACTTTGTGGTTTCCTCATTTCTCTCAATCCTCAAGAAATTTTCTCTCTGTAGTAGGATTTCCCTTTGTCATTGCCACTCATTTTTTTGTTTAAATATATGCAGTTCAGGCATTATCTTTTCTAGTAAAATGTTTTCTGATCTCCTACATGGAGTTAAGTGACACCTATCGGTACTCTCACTAAAACCCTGTGCAATTATGACATAAAAATACTATCCATTTCCTTGTCTGTCTCGTTAAGTAGACTTTTAGCATCTCCAGTATAGGGATTGGCTTTAATCACGTCGTCCCTGAGCATGGCATGGTGCTCAATTTATGCCTGGTGATAAACCCAGAAGAACTAAAAATCAGACTACATCAATGCTAGTCAAAGTGTATGTTTGATGCTCATCAAGGAGAAAAGAACTGAAACTGAGAGTCGGCATTTAGCAGAAACCTTTATTGCAATTTAACATTCTCAAGACATTCAAGCTCATGACTCATCTCATTGAGCAAGACTAGAGACCAGTTTGCCTATTGTTGAACTTCTATAGTGAGTCAGATGTGGCATGAGCTGCATAATAATTCTGAACAGTAAGAATACATTACAATATGCAATAGCTTCAAGTCAGACAACTGGAACCCAAACACATATAGAAATATGACAAAACTTAAGCATTTGTTTATTCTTATAACTTGTAACTTTTCAATTATTCTATTTTAATCAAATTACATTTATAATTTAGCATTATCAGCTAAGTAATTGATGCATATTATATCATTTGTTTGCATTTCCAATTAATATATGGTAAAATAAGCTTCTCTGTATTACTTTTGGTCAAAAAAGGAGGAACTATCTACAACAATATAGAGGTAAATGAAATGATGATGGTGAGGCTGGTAGCCATTTCAAAGAAATAAAGACTAAAAGAAGTTGTGCTACTTTTACTTAGAATTATGATCTCTTATACACTGAGTTCAACTTTGTAGCCAAAGTTGATGATGGTATGTTAAAATCACAGTGGATGATTAATTAAGATGTACTAGCTAACAAAGTAAAGAAACCATTAAAAGATAAAGGTCGGCAGAGCGCAGTGGCTCACGCATTTTGGGAGGCTGAGGCGGGCAGATCACCAGGTCAAAAGATCAAGACCATCCTTGCCAACATTGTGAAACCCTGTCTCTACTAAAATTCTAAAATTAGCTGGGCATGGTGGCATGCACCTGTAGTCCCAGCTACTCAGGAGACTGAGGCAGGAGAATTGCTTGAACCCGGGAGGCGGAGGTTGCAGTGAGCCAAGATCGCACCACTGCACTCCAGTCTGGCGCCTGGCAACAGAGCAAGACTCTTTCTCACACACACACCCAAAAAAGATAAAGGCCATTTACATACAAATCATAAACTATAAATTCAAAACCAAAGAGTATTCTCAAAGAAAATTACTAAGCACAAAAGTTAACAGAAGCAGATGTTTAAGATTTCACATATAAATATTGGTGATTTCGGTATTGTCATAGAGTAGCACTTTACTATGGATAAGAATAAGAATTACTTTTATTGCTAAATATAAGAAATCATATATAATTGCTGAAACACTAGTGAAAGACTGAGTGAAGGATGCTTTCTTAGAAATATTGGGAAATATCTGTGGCAAAGAAGTAAGATTAAGCACCAGTTTCCAATAATACCATAGTTTGATGTTTGTAGGAATCATTAATTCTACAGAAGAGTTATGCACAGAATAAATAAAACTAGCAGGGTATTTTCATTTCATTTGACAATGCACATATATTGTTAACACATCAATTCTTTTGGTAAATGTGCAGTATGAACATAATGGTGATGTGAAGGAATAATTATTTCTTTGACCTATATTGCTGATGAGAGAAACCGCTACCTCTGAACTGTATACAAGTAAGAAAACTATGAAGGATTACATTAACAACAAACTTGGCTTGGGGTTTAAGATTTGCACAGGCACATATTCAGATGATGCAAAAGGAAAATGTTCCAGAGTAGTTATCTAGATTGAGGAGCTGGGCTAGAAGTCAAATAATGCACTTTTCTCTTCTTCAAGTAAGTCTTGCTATGAAAGTAAAAACGCAGTTGAACTAAGCAGTGCTCGTAGCAATGTAATAAAAATTGTGACTTATGTGAAATCTAATGCATCAAATTAGAAATCGTTCTCTTTATGAGACATCATGAAAGCTGATTAGAAATGGCTGCTATTGAATGTTGGGGTGAGATGAGATGACGTGAGAAGATGACTTTTTTTTAAGAATGTTTAAATTATGAAACACATTCTTTGTGCTTCTGCAAGATAAGAAACAGATTGGTTCCAACTGCCTAAAGATGGGACTTGATCAGCTGGTCTTTCTTGTCTCTTTAATGTATTTGATTTTTAAAAAATGACCTTAATACTTGCATGCATTGTTTTTCAGTGACAGATAAAATTGAAAAGCAAAAAAAAAAAAAGTTGGAAGTGAGAAAAAAATAGATCTTCTATAAATTCTTATATGTTTCATAATGAAACAATTATCAATAAAACAAGCGAGAATTTTTATGTTGCACATCTGTGAAAAGTAAGAACACCTTATAAGTTTGATAGAATGTTATTTTGTCTGTGACTCTAATAACAGAAAAAATGATGTATATAGTTTTGTGCCTTGTTTTCTTTCATTTCTCTCAGTAATTATTCTTATAATTTATTTCCATTGTATTTTATAGAAGTCATAGGCGGTAAATACATTTAAAATCATAGATAGTTTGAGAAGAACTGCTCTGTAAATCTATGATTTTCAGACTTAAAGCTGCATATAAATCATGTTGGAATCTTGTTAAAATGCAGATTGTGATTCACCAGATCTTGGTGTAACCAGAGATTGTACATTTCTAACAGCTGCTGTGTGACAATACTGTTGATGGTCTGAGGACTGCACATTAAACAGCAAGGCAACAAATAACTTCTGTTGCTCTTCAGATAACACTTTTAGTTATTGTAGTCACTAGAGACTCTTGATTTATGGGAAAATAGTCTTTAATTTTATACAAAGCATGTATAGGATACATAGAACTGCATAGAAACTTCGTAAGGTCAAGACAACATCCCTGCAGTGACCACTCAGTCTCATGGGCAGGGTTGCTCCAATCACATTTTCTGGGAAGTTCTGAGCTGGTATAAATGGACCCTGGTTTGAGTGGTGAGCAATTTCAAGGATTGTTCAAAGAAAAAAAAAGGAGGCGAATGGAACTTTGAAATTTTTCAATAGTAGTTCTCTTGTGACTTAATGCATGAACATTTCCCCTGATTTTTGGATGCAGCTTGAATTAATGGAAGTCCTTCAACCCACATTTCCACTGAAGGTAAACCAAATCATGTCATATATATATATAATTATTGGCATAAAATCTTTTAAGTATCAGTGCAAAATTGGAGATTTAAGGCATTGTTTTCTGATGTATTCTTTATGTTTTGAGGATAATGTATGATAAAAGCCAGAAACATAATGATTTCTTTATGAAAAGTATACCGTTTAATAAGTATGGGTGAGACGATGATGTTGAACTAATATAAATATTTCCCATAATTTCTAAGTAGCTTGCAGGCTATGCAATATTTATATTATACTAAGTATATTCAGTTAAATGCAGAAATATAACCAAGAGAATCTTAAATGAAAAGAAAGAAAAACAAGTATATGAAGTTTGCAAAGTAATAGTTAAAGAGTAGTATTTCCTGATTGCAGACCATATACAATGCAACATAAGCAGAAGATGGCTAGATAATGGCTTTGTATATAAACAAAGAAGTGAATGCAAATATAAAAATCATCGTAACATAGCATGATTCAGATAGTTCCAAAGAAGCATATTTTCTCGGTGTTAACACGCAAAGTTCTGTATGCCATCTTGCTCTATAAAAGATATTATTGTCATTCCATCTTCATACTGATTTGCAATACTGTTTATTATAGAAAGAAAACCGAAAGCAAGCCCTAAACAAATATTAAATATTAGGGAAACATTTCTCAGCTTTATTTTCAATGTCATTTAGAATATATGAAGACAAAAATGCTGATACTGTGGAAAAAAAGACTTTTCTTCTTATTCATCTTTTCCAAAGAGCTTTCTCCATATTTGCATACATCATAAAAGTAAACTTAAATAGAAATATCAATTGTGGTACACTGCAATAATTCCAACTCTCAAAGTAAATTTAAGAATCGATTATGGCCTATTTATTTAAATATGTATGGCTAGAAATGGTGGCTCACACCTGTAATCCTAGCACTTTGGGATGCGAAGATGAGAGGATCACTTTAGGCCAAGGGTTCAAGATCAGCCTGGGTAACATAGCAAGGCACCCCCATATTTCTACAAAATTTCTTTTTAAATTACCAGGCATGGTGATGTACACCGGTAGTCCTAGCTACACAAGTGATTGAGGCAGGAGAATCATTGAGTCTAGGACTTCAAGCTTACAAAGAGCCATGATGCCACCACTGCACTCCAGCCTGGATGAAGAGTGAGACTCTGTCGCTAAATAAATAAATATGTGTAAGTATTGAAAAAACTATTTTGCTTATAGAAATTATTTGCTGTCATTTGAAGAGTACTTTAAAATAATAATGATGATATAATAATAATAATAATGACCTTCTAGTACCTTTATTTTTCTGGTAACTACAAAGCACATCCTCATTTAAGGGAGTAACACATTAACATTTTCAAGAAGGGCACGTGGCATTATTCTTTCAGGTCTCCTTCAATGTCATTTGAAGTTATATATTTTCACAAAATGTGTAAAATAAAATCTTTTTTACTCTACATTATTGGCTATTCTTTCCAAAAATAAATCAGTAAAACTGGATTATTGGCCAAAGTGATAGAGTGTTTTCTGGCAAGCTGCTGTCACAGATTCACACCGGGAATTAGGGTACACACAGAGCTAGCAAATAAAGAAAAAAATCAATCTCCTACCTGTGTCAGATATTTTCATAGGGTATTTTGAAACAGGGGAGGCCAGAAGAAATTGGAGGAGTATTACAATTTACTTTGATCTAGGATTTTAAAATATCTGAGGAAAAGAATACATTTTGGATTGAATAATAATCATTGTAATTTTATAAAACCAACTATTCACCTTCTTTATGTGTGTGTGTGTGTGTGTGTGTGTGTGTGTGTGTGTGTGTGTTCCTTCATATAGTTGAGTAATTATGGCCCTTACTTTTAGGTAGCCTAGAAGTATTTTCATAATTTAATGTTAAGACATAGCTTTCAAAATCTACTTTTATTGAAATTTATTATTGATTTCTGAAAAAAAAATGCTATCATTTACAGCAAGCAAAGTCAGACTGCTGTGCCTGTATCAATTTATATCTTTTGAGATCCACTGTTGGATTGTTAAATCTTGCACACACAGTCATTGTTTTAGAAAATGATGGGCTATCTTCTTAAGAATGTCATTCTGTAGTGACAAACTTAAAGTTTAATGATCTTTTCTTTTGACCCTTCTTCCAATCTGTCCTTAAATCCTCCATTTCTATTAACCTAGTACCTTGGGTATTATAATTGCCATGAAAAAGACAGTTGAGGAAAAGACCACTGTGTATAATTAAGATAGATAGTAACATGGAAGAGTAAGTGTCTCTTACAAAGTTTGAATACACCAACAAATGTTTTATTCACCGAATGACTAACCCATAGTATGCAAAGATTTCTAGAAGTCAAGCCGAGGTTAATTGAGAATGGACTTTTAGACATAAGCTCTGTGAAGATCGATCTTAAGCCCCAACTCTGCTAATTTTATCATCTTCCACAGTATTTGTGATAATTGGGAATAAATTCTAGTCTATTTTTTTAAATTGCTGACATAAAACATGTACTAAGCAAATAAATTGGACCAACCATTATTATGCATTGCAATTTTTCTCCATGATTTAATATTTTTTTAGCTACTATGGTATGCACTGTAATGATATAAATCATCATTCCACTTATATGAAGCAGCCTTAATTGACTCGATATCCATCTGTGGTAAACATTTACATTTTCAAACATACCTCAACATTTGAGAGGAGAAGACAAGAATAAAATTGCATATTAGACATATACCATATGTCTAAATATTTAAAAGATATAAACCAAGTATTAAACTGGTAATTAAATTTTGTTCAATAGTCTTATTTTGTGAAATATACATATTCAAAAAAGAATTTGTGAAAAGCCATTATTTTTGTGTATTGAAATTTGAGAAGATGTTGAAGACTACAGAGTTTGTTACTGCACATATGTGGATACTCTCTTGATAAGCCAGGTATGTTCAGTGAGTAGTAATATAAATGCATAAAATACTTGTTCCAGAACATTTCAGCTCTAGTTATCTTGCTATAATCAAAATTTTTACATTATTTTTGTGTATTAACAGTAACGAGCTGAGGGATTAAAAGCATCCACAAAATGTAAATTAAAGTAAATGTAAAACAGTAAAATTAATTATCACATATGTTTTCAAAGAATATATATTTTAAAATATTATTTATTAAACATTACAGGGCAAATGCAAATTTTAATTTATGTACACCAAAAGCTTTAAGAAAATTATTTGAATATTTTTCATGCCTGTAATCCCAAAACATTGAGAGACTGAGGCAGGAGGATCACTGGAGCCAGGAGTTCTATACCAGTCTGCAATGTAGTGAGACCATCTACAAAAACAAAAATAAATTAGCCAGGCATGGTTGTGTGCACCTGAAGTCCTAGCTACTCAGGAGACTGAAATGAGAGGATCACTAGAACCCAGGCATTTGAGGCTGGAGTGAATTATGATTATGCCACTGCACTCCAGCCTGGAGATTCCTTTCATTTGTTTAAAAAATTAATTCAAACAAACATTTTGTTAAAACAAATTATTTTAGCATTCTGTCCTCATTTAGTTGCCATTGTAAAGAATTGCTATCATAACTTACACATGTTATTTAACCAACAGATATACAAAAGTAATAGTAAAAGTATTTTTAGAAATACAAATTGAGAAACAAAAAGAAGAAAAGGATTTAAAAAACGATGCTTTCCACACTATTGGGAAACCATACTTCATTATGAAAAATCTATTTAATTCATGCTATCCTCTTTGGCAGGTAATTCATTTATCTTATCTCTTAATGCATTTGCCTCCCAAATCTTCTCTGCACTTTGAAGCAGTGTATTTATATCTCCAATGTTGGCGCTACGGTTTGAATGTTTTCTCCAAAATTCATGTGTTGAAACTTAATGGCCAATATGATGATGTTAAGAGGTGAGGCCTTTAAGAGGTGATTAGGCTTTGAGGGCTCCTCCATTCTGAATGGGAAGGGAGGCTTCCCATGTTGCCTTCCACCATGTGAAGACACAGCTTTCCTCCCTTCTGGAAGATGTAGCAAGGAGACCCTCACAAGACACCAAATGCTGTTGCCTTGATCTTGGACTTCTGGCCGCTAGAACTGTAAGAAAATAAATTTCTATTCCTTATAAATATCACAGTTTGTGGTATTTTGTTATAGAAGCACAAATAGACGAAACTAGAAAGCACTGGCACAACCCATACACATTTGAGCACTGCTGCCTTCCGCTTTGAGAACACAGGGCAAGAGAGGTGGTGAAGTGTTTCCCTGGGGCCTGGATGGTATTAGTAAAGAAAGCACTAGTTTAGGGCAGGTGTAACTCAGGTTCTAGAACTGAGCTCTGCATGCTGAGTGATATAGGCTCTCACGTTTTCTAACATGAATTATTTCTGTTGTTTGTTATATAAAGAGTTCTTTAAAATATAGGACCCAAGGCAGGAGGCCTTGTCCATGTTTCAGGGAATGTTTTTTGTTTGTTGGTTGATTTGTTTTTACATATGATACAGAGAGCTTAATAAATCGGTTTGGGATTTCAAGATACAACCATATTTAGTCAAGACATATTTTAATGATGGAAAGTTCAAATTCATTTAAACTTAAATTTCTTTAAAGGAGGAAAGAAACTTTCCAGTTGCTTTGTAGTTATATGTTAATTATTCCTTGGTGTCTGCAAGGCATTGGTTCTAGGACCCCTGTGGATAACAAAAGTTGTAAATGGTCAAGTCCTTTATATAAAATGTGTAACATTTGCATATAACTTGCACATATCCTCCTGTATATTTTAAATCATATCTAGATTACTTATCATTCTTAACACATGTAAATGCTATGCAAGTAGTTGTTATAGTGTGTTTTAAAATTTGTATTTTTTATTGCATTATTATTATTTTCATTTTCTAAAAATATATTTTATCCATGGTTGGTTGAATAATCTTCAAATGTGGAACCCATGGATAGGAAGGCTGACTGTACATAATTTGCATTTTTAAGTATAATTTACACTCTTTGGAGATAGAGGGGTTTGTGCAGAGAACATAGATATTGACAATTAATACTTGCTGATCAATACCAATCAGTTACCTTTCCATTAGAGATGACACTATGTAATCTTGAGAAAATTCTTCTGCGATAATTCCATAGGTTTTGCGAAATATTTTGTGAAGTCATGTTTCAATTTAATTATTGATAGTTAACTTGATGCTCATTATAGTTATTAGTTATAATTATGCTGAGAAAAAAACATTTTTTATATAAGGGACAAAAAAGGGAAAGGAAAAAGAATTCTAGCAAGCCAAATGACAAAAGTCTGGCAACATATAATATAAATCTGCCAAATACATCCTGCTGCTTTACAGTGTGGCCAACTGCCAAATAGCTCTGCATTGCATCCTCAATAGGTTTGACAAGAGGAAGTGAAAAGGGACTCCACTGTAATGCTATGGCTCAATTAATAAACACTCATTCTGAAAACCTTTAGTTGTTTAAATTGAGTATCCTGTCCGGTGGAATGTTCAGGCTTGTAGCTGAACAAGAGTAGTGTTAATTCTGATTAGGCATTTTAAAATACTTGTTTTAAGGACATCTCTTATTTATTAATTATGTGCTTAGCATCCATATCTTAGATAAAGGGCAAATAAAGTACAAGTCCTAGAGGGTTGAGTTAATAATAAATAAAGCATAAGAATAAACCCCTCCTGTTCCACATTTAAAAATTCATGATTCTGGGTTTAAACCAAATTAATTTCTTAAGAGGAATGTTTCCTTCAGAGTCCAGTACTCCTCTTATTCCTTAAATCAGTTTCATATATATGGTTGCCCATGTGCACAAAGTAAAACATTCTGCTTTTTAATATTCATAAGTTAAGATAAATCTTAAGGGAAATAAAAGCTTAATAGAATTAGGCACTGGGAAAAAATCAAGATAAATAGTACTAAGTATCCAAAAGAAATGCATAGAATAATAGAAATGTTTAACTTAAAATCATGAACTATGTATGGTTATTTAATCCAACTATTAATTTTAGATATGAGGTAAATGAAGGCTTTGTGATTTTCAGTCCTATATTCTTCTTAGTAAACCTTGATGGTCACTAGAAACATCTAATGAATGATTCATGTGTTGAAGCAGAGTAGCAGAAAGCCCTATTTTCAATAGATGACTAAGGTGATTTGCAGGCATATGGTCTATGAATCTCACTTTTAGAAACCATGCAGGACCCAATGTTACTCCTCTGGATAGAAGGTAGTATTGAATGTTGTGAAGGCTAGAAGGGAGATGATTGACCAGTAAAATGATGGAAATGCAAGAAAATAAGAATAATAAGATTTTTAAACTGCCACACCCTAAGAAAGAGGATTGAAAAGCAGTGACTTCAAATATAACAGCAGAGTTTCTATTTGGATCCTTGAGGTAGGTCACTTCCATTTTCAGTTGGCACCCAGCACCGTACCTTCCTCCCTCCTTTATTTATTGCTTTGGGTGTATGTGTATATTTGTTAATATCTGTTTCAGCCTCAATATCATGAACTCCTTTGAAAGGAGATACTGTCTTACTTTTTCACCTGCTCAATTTTCTTATTTCTAAATGAACTATATGGTTCCTGTCTACTTTGCACTTAATTATCCCATTTTTCCATCAGTTTTCTTCACATCAGTTAGTGCAACTTTAGGACTAAATTCTTTATCAATTGCTTTGTGTCCAAGCAGACTTTAGATCCTGAGTATAGAGTACACATGTCACACATATCTTTACACCCACGAGAATCTAGCAGAATGCTTGGCACAGAGTAGGCAGTTTGTACTGGAGAGCAGGCCTTTGTTGACTGATGAAGATATTGACAGGATTTGAAATCTTACGCAGCATACAACTTTTGGTAGCAGCTACTGAACCAAGAGAATGGTGGAAGGGAACTTGGGATGACAGGCGATAAGCAAAAGGCAAATTGAGAAAACAAGACTTTGACATTTTGAATGAGAGGGAACCAAAATAAAGGACTGGTCCAAATCCACAGGTTAAACTCAAGGAAATGTTATATATGTTATATATATAACATTATATATATAATATATATATATACACACACACACACACTTATACATACACACATCACATATATATATATATATATATATATATATATATATATATATATATATATGATATTTGAAAAGGATGAAGCGAAGGGAACTGTTGTTTCATGTGTCCATTAAGTATCAGGGCTTGGAAAACATTTTATGTAAACTCTCCAATTTAAGAGAAAAAATATGGTTTTCTGTTAAGCTATAGATAGTGCAAGGGTGAACACAACTCTAATGATGATACTCAGATTTAAAAAGATGCAGCAGTTTGGGAATTTCAGTTTTGTAGTTTTTCTCTCTCAATCTTAGAAGATATAATAGAAGACAAACATGTTTGTTCATGTTCATTAAAAGAAAACCTGACAGTGCTGAAAAGAATAGGTAGTGACTGATTCCAGGAAATATTTTCTGTGATACAGTTGTAAAAATTGCAGGGCATGTGTACAAACTGCAATTTATAAGCAAATAGAGAAATTATCCTGGGTTCTTTTACTTTCCATTAAGCTCATGAAAGAAGTAGAAAAAATAGATTTAGAAGACTTTTTTTTAGAAGAAGTGATTATGCAGATAAAATCAGATGAAAATGTAGTTAAGAGTCATTATATATTTTTTTGGTGGGGAAGTCAAATTAATAGCCTTTTTTTTTTTTTAAATAGTCTTTTAGCCTTTTGAACTCTAATGGACCCTTGACTCCATATCACCTATAAGGGGTTTTTTTAAAACTACATATCACTTATCAGGGGGATTTTTTTGTATGTGTGTGAAGTGATTGATAGAATGACATCTTTCTATTGTCTCTAGATAAAATATGCCAAAACTGTAATTGTTTTCAGAAGCTTGAAGTCACCAAAACATATTTCAGTAGAGAATTTTTTAAAAAGTATATTTAAGCTAGGGAAAAGAGATACAGAAGTGACATTTTGAAAAGGATGGGATGTCATTAAAAGTTATTCCATGATAAAGGAAACTTGTATTAGTTTTCGTTCTTACAGCAGATTCTCTCTCCTATCATAGTCAGTGTTATAACTGGGTTAAATAAAATGCAGGTAAATTCTTGCAGTTTTCGTAGTTTAGTTCCAACCAATCTGAGGATTTGTTTCTACATGTACAATAAATCAGTAGAGTAAAAGACTCACATTAATAAATAACTTGAACTTTCTTTTACTCTTGAAGATTTGAGATTTGAGCCAGCTTTAAAAAAATGCATAAGCCAGTCCAACCTTGGTAGATATCTCTTTTATTTCCTTAAGTAAATTTTCTCAACTGCCAAATTGAAAAATTCTAATTTATTAATGCTTGAATGAATAATTCACTCTCAGACACTGTATGATCCAAAGTAAACAAGCCAGTTTGTGTATTTAGTTATACGAACTTTTGAATGTACTACCTCATAAATTGAACACTTTATTGAACCTAGAAAAAAAGAGTTGATTCCTATGGGCCCCACCATTAATTATCTCCCACTGCAGACATCACATCTTTTCTTTACTCTTTAGAATTTGTTTTTTCTTTATTAAATATTTTATACATTTCCCCTATTATGTCTATTGTGCTCCTCACTGGGCATTGGATGGCCTTGGCATAATTTCAGTAATTTTTCTCAGGATATTCTGCTGTATTAGTAAAGATGTTAGTTGTTCTTTATTTTCTAATCTAAGTCTATGGGAAGTATTAATATATTCACCTCCACTAATGAGAAGATTGAGCTCCAGACAGGTTGGTGAATGGTCAAGATCATTTCAATCCAAAGAGTTGCACGTGTTTTTTTTTGTTTTTCCTGTAAGTCATGTTCTTTGCCTCTGATCACTCCTGTTACCTGTGATTATCCAGCAGGCCTGATGATATTCTCCCTGGCTTCCGTCTTAAAGATGCCTTGCCTGATCTCCAGTCTAAATTGGATCCTCATTAGACAGTACTGTCTTCATCACCTCATATTTGTATAACAATTTTGGATTGTAAACTTGTGTGATTGCTAATATATGTATCATGTGCTATCCTGTAAATCTCAGTGAGGGAAAGGATTGAATCTATTTCGCTTCCACTGCTGCATCACCTGTGTGTACAGAAACCGACATGGAGCAGGGCACTCAGTAAATATTCAAAGAGTGAGTTAAAAGTGAGATTTAAAACCAAGCCTGTACCATGTAAGTCATGGATGTACTACTGCATGAGTGGTTGTGGCATTTTTGTGACCAGTTCCTATATATGGATTGCAAGTCCCGGGACTACACATGCACTATCCTATACCTTATATTCTATATTCTATACTGTCTTACTGAAACTAGGTTGAAAGCTCATTGAAAGCAGATTTACCGTTTCTATTTAGAGTAAATGAACATGTAGTTGGTTGGTCCTTCATAAATACTTACTAATTGATAGGAAACTGATCTTACCATTTAATTTGTTACAGCAGAGCATTCTTTATTTCACTAAAGCCATCTTCCTGATACTGTTCTCTAACTTGCTTTGTTATTTTGTTGTAATGACTGATGATCATAATCAGGAAAGGCTATGCCTGTGTTAATGCCTCATTTTTTCCCTTTTATTCCTAGACAGTTGGAGTGATCAAGCTTTCAAATCCCTGAAAAGGTGAACTGTGCTATGTCTGGGGCAGGCTCCATATTTTTATTACGTACCACACAACTCTAACAGGAATACAGAAATTCAGGCACTCCGATTGAAAAATGAAGACTTTCCACATTTAAAGGAGAAACAGTTAAGAAAGAGTTACATATTTTTGGAGTTACATACATTCTTCATCCCATTTATAAACTCCAGAACCCATGGTTGAGCATAAAGCAGGAGATTTAATACTCTTCTGCTTATAGGTTTTGTTACTTTTTTCTCGCCCCTCCACCCACCCCTACCCTATCCTACTCTTTCTGTTCTTTATAGTTTTGTACTAACTTCATAGCTGCAGATGTGTCATTGATCACAGATTTATATATATGAACTAAGAGCAAGAATGCTAAAATAATTTCTTTCTCAGGCCTTAAAGATAGATGATAGGTCAAGGCACTTTACTTTATAGCCAAACATACGAAGGCACAGAGCAACATGGCAGGAATTTGAGTTGTGAGTGCCAGAAGTGCTTGTTCAGCACTAACAAGAAATAGGAGAAGAGAATCAGTATAATCTCATATTCTTATTAAATTAAAAACAAGAGAGAGAGTAATGCCAAGGTTATGACATGAACTGACAAGACCAAAAAAAAAAAAATCGGAGATTTTCTGATGCTTCAGACTTTGTAAGCATATTAAAGAATAAAAATAAGCCCTGTGGCATGAGTTATAGATGAAGTATCTGCCTTTAGCTTGGAATTTCCTGGCATTTTTCAGCCTGTGACACAGACTTGATGTGATTAAACAAAGGCTTTCCTCCAAATTTAAAGCTCTTAAAAAAAATGCTGAATCTAATACTCTAACTTGTTTTTAAATGAGAGCAGATGCCTCTGTTCCTTGAGCTGACTTCCAGATTCTGAGAAATAAATGAAGAGCGCAGGCCTGTTTTGGTAGAGGCTGAGAAAACAGTTGGCCATATTTGCCCTTCAGAACTTCATATCATCCCCTAGCTCCCCGGTGGCAGGGCCACATTCTTTCACTGTTTGGGACTGGGGCAGAGGACGATTTCCTGTGGATTAGAATTCCCTTGGCCTCACTGAGGGCAGTCCCCCGAGGAAGCACATCCTGGAGCCAAACTCACCCAATGAACCACAGCAACAGCTCCAAAGAGAATGAAGAGTGTGAGCAGAGTAAGTACATGCATATGGGTGGACATGGTGGCCAACTTGGTTGATCTCTGAGGTTCTTTCGAGGCCTGACATCTTAGGATGCTCTGATGAAGAAAGATCTCTGAGACCAGGCAGAACACAAGACCCTGGGGCTGGTAGGGGTTTGGAAATGACACTGAGCCTTTGCAAAATTCAGTTTTCCATTGGAAAAAAAAACCCCAACTCCTTGAAATATTATTTTTTATTGGACTCTATTAATAATTTTTTTTAGAGAAAAGGAGAAAGAAACAGCAAAAGAAACAAAAAAATAATTATCTATCAATCAGACATATTATTTTAGACTTATTATTTATAAGTAAATACCATCCAGTTTGGCATGTATTTACATTGTATGAGTGTGTTTGTGTATTTGTGTGTATTTGCTCAGTCTCCTGTTGCAACTCTTTATAAAGCCTGACCCACTCATGATGTAAATTTTTACCAGTGAGTTCCTAGACTCTTGACTTCATAGTCTGTAATGACTATCATCACATATATTAAGGCACAGTTAAACCTTATATTAAGAAAAGCATGAGGAATTGAAAATTGTTTCCATTAAGATAAACTTCATTTTTTGTAATTTGTTTCACTACCTCTCACTTTTTTGAATATTTGTCAGGCATTAATTGAAGAAAGAAATTATGTACAAAAATGTTACCTCAGGAACAGTAGGTTACTTTAAGAATTTAAGCACCAAAGATTATATGGTCCTAGACACTTACAATTTAAACAGAATAGTATTAAAGTTGTGTTAAAAGCTGCTACAATTTATTTAAGGCTGTGCTTTAGTATTTGACCTATAAAAGTATGTGAAAGCCTCTAAAACATAAAATCTGGAGGTCCACGGGAGAAGCTCGATCCAACAACCCTGTCACAGACAGTCTTCGACTCCATTAAATGTTGATGACCTGGAAGTCATGGAAGAATAATATCAATTTCTTCTAGGGGCCTTTTCAAAATGATGAGCCTAGAAGGGTTACGTGCTCTGGCCCAAAAGAACCAAAGTTGAAGGTAGAGATGTTTTAAGCACGAGCAGAGCAGACTAACTTAGCAGTGGGATATCAAAGACAACATGAATCAAAGTAAGTAACTTCCTTTTAATGTTCCCAAAGTGCTGCTCTTGGGTCCTATTAGAGAAATTACCAAAAATGCTACCTATAACATTTAGCTATGGTCATGACTGGCTCTCCAATGTTCTGTTGGCTCCTCAAGGAAGGGAACATGGTTTATTCTGTCCCCTCCATGACTATTGTCCCAAAGATGAAAATGCTGGTCATTGAAATCATTTGATCAGTTTCTGAACTGACTATTTGGACTTGAAATTTTTGCTCAGAAGTGTAACAATCACCTGAAACGTGGCACAGCCACACAGAGCTCTGGCTTTCTGTCTCTACCTCTCCCAAGTCCATTTGTTCCCCATTTCAATACCAGTTTCTCAATACCAGTGCAAACCTCAAAAGCTACCCTTGATTCTTTTATGCCACTCACTCTATCTTCCATTCTCCAGCACCAGCTGCAAAATGTATTCTGAAGTTGCCAACTCTTCTTTACCTCAGTGTTCACTTTAGTTCGAGCCAGGTTGACTGTTGGGATAGCATTTTCCAGCTTCCACACTGGTCCCTGTTTCAACCGAGACCATGTCCACAAAGCAGCCAGAGTGTTCTTTGAAAAGTTAAATCTATGTATGCCACATCTGTGCTACACTCTCCACTGGATTTCTACTGTACTTAGAATAAGACCCCAAATTATTCCCGAGGGTATTATGAGGCCCTGCATCCCGGGGCTTGTCTTCTTTGACTTCATCCCATACACTCTGCCCGTTGTTTACCATTACAGCTACATGGGCTTTCTCTCTGTTCTTTATGCCCAAAGCTCAGTCAGACACTTTCCCTTTCTTCAGCAGTGTATTCTTGGTTCCATGAACCTCTGGGGCAGGCTCCTTCACATCAGTCTGACGTCCATCTAAAATGCTTATTTCTCAGCAAGGTCTTACCAGGCCCCTTTGCCCAAATTAGCACACACATCAACATCATTCTGTTTTATTTGGAACGTGCATGGTTTTTACAACATCATTTTTAAAACCTTATTTTTACAACATCATTCTGTTTTATTTGGAACGTGTATGGTTATTAAACATTATGTCACATTCATTTTTTTGTGATCGCTTATTGTTTGTTTTCTGCCATGACAGCCACTCCCTGCTAGAATGAAGATTCATGGGAGTAGGAATCTTGTTTGCCCTGTTCGTTATTGCAATCCTAATGCCTGGAACTCTGCCTAATACATAGGAAGACAATTCACTGATGACTGAAGCAATGGATCTACTTGAGCATTTCCAGTTCTACTCCTGAACTCTTCCTTTAGTGAGAAGCGTATGACCTTGTTAATATGAAAATTGATGAATGGGGTGACAGAAGAAGAGAAAAGCATAAAATATACCCTCAGTTTCCTTACCTGTCTAATCCATGCACTGCCAGACACCAGAACATGTGGAAAGTGGCCAAGGAGATGATGCAGGGAGGCCTGAGTCCATTTTCTCATTTGACTTCTCTAGGTATCGTAGCCTAAGAAATGATATTAGAAGTAATGCATTAGAAGTAGAAAACAAAACAGGAAGTTCAAGGTCAACATTCAGAGTCTACTGCACTCCCTTACTCGGGCTTACCCGAGAGTGTCTTTGTAGGCTGATGTGTCAGGGGCTCTGAAATGAGATCCCCTTGAGAAATGACCTTGAGTTTTTCTGTTCCACACACATGGTACCCCAACCTTTGGGGGACACTTAGGTCTATGTGCTTGGGAATAACAGAACTCTACTTCTGATCTCGTAAAGCTTACATGATATTTAGGAAGGCATGACATACATACAAGGAAAATGAAACAATTTTTTTTTTTAGATGGGGGCTTGCTTTGTTGCCCAGGTTGGAGTGCAGTGGTGTGATCTCAGAGACTCACTGAAACCTCTGCCTCCTGAGTTCAAGCGATTCTCCTGCCTCAGCCTCTCAAGTAGCTGGGATTACAGGCATGTGCCACCACACCTGGCTAATATTTTCATTTTTAGTAGAGACAGAGTTTCACCATGTTGGTCAGGCTGGTCTCAAACACCTGACCTCAAGTGATCCACCTGCCTTGGCCTCCCAAAGTGTTGGGATTGCAGGCTTGAGCCACTGTGCCCTGATGGAAACAAGTTTTTAAAGAAAAAGGTATTAAAAATTTCAAAGTAACAATGTGTGTACAAAGTATCAAATAAGGGATGACTTCAGAACTGATGACTTCAGAAGCCCAGAGCCACTACTATGAGTAAAAGTGATTAGGGAGGTGTTAACTCACATTTACCGAGTTGTGGGAAGGCTGGGACAAAATAGTTTTCTGAATATACTGGAATAAATATTTATCTTTTTTTTTTTTTGGCAAAGTACCATGAGATTCAAAGTCGATCTCCATTCAGTTAGCAACAATCAACATAACTAACATAGTCTTTAAATTTTAAAATAATGAGCTAAAGGATACAGTGTTTTTACATCATTGACTATTAAGGTTTGTATAAGAAAAAAAATAATTCCCAGTCCTTTGTGCAGTTTTACCTTCATTTTTTCCAAATTATTCATAGCTTGATTTCCCAGATATGGATGATCTACTTCCTTTATTCTCCTTTTCAAATACATTGTCCCCTTTTTCCTTTTAGTAATTCAGACATGAAGAGAAGCTCAACTTGTTAGATTATTCTATTATTTTACTTTTATTAGAACATTTAGCAGCTCTAAGAAAATCTTGGAAAGAGAGAAATCAAAACCAATTGTTCAAGCAATATTTTGAGGTTATCTGGTAATTTTTAGTATTTGTGCTCTTGGTATCACCTGAGATCAGCATAATTGTTCATTGAGTCCTGATTTACTACAGTTTATTAGGCAAGTTTTTGGAAGGTACTGTGGGCTTTTCTTCACAGCTCTTTAGTAAGATGCCTAGCCCTCTTCTAAGAGCTGCCTTTCGAAGCTGCATGGGCTCTTTCAGATGGTTATGGAATCTTCAAGTAGCACTATCAGGACTCTTTTGGTCTAAACTAATAAAATTTCCCAAAGAAAAATCTTGTGACTTGAGAGAATGCAAAGTAAATGCAGAACAAAGGGAGCTGGTTGGTATATAAGCTCTCCACTGAAAAAGACAATGAAACCCTCGTCTTTGATTATTTAGACAAATTTGAGATGTTTCCATTTTCATTCATTTGCAATTCTTCAGTAGATAAATTTTTATCAATGATTAGTGGGCTGAGAGTTTCTAAAGTTGTCCATGAATAAGACATTCACTGGTCGAGTAGCTGTTATAGCTGAATTCTTTATCAGAAAGACTTCACTAGGCAGCTGAATACTTTATTGCCTTTTCTCAGTCTAGTTAACAAGGAAGAATAGTCCCCTGAGAAATGCATAAATACATATTAAACTTATACTGTAGCAATTTAAAACTGTTCCTGGAAATGCCATTGGCATTTTATGGATTATGAATTCTTTCAATTTTCAGTTTAAAATTTATATCATAATGACAATAGTGTTGGAGACCTTTAGAAAAGAAAATCTCACTTCTTCTTTAAAATCTATGTCTGAAACTGGTTAGCCTCTCCTTTATGGAGAGGAAAAAAATAAAATTTGTGAGTTTGGAGTAGAATCAATGCCATGTATATCTTAAATCATATTTATTTATACCTGGCATATTTATCCTGGCTTGAAGAGCTCTATGACCCCCAAATAGTAAAGTGGTTAGTGTGCAGAGGGAACTTCGGAGCACATCCAGTGTGTGTTTCTCCTGGCACGTCACTTGAGCTGGTCCTCCCAGGGTAAAGGGTGGAGAAGTACTGGAGGCCCCTGTGGGATGTATAACTCATTTCTTCTAACAGCAGGAAGCATCTTAAGATGACCACCAATATGCATCTTATTAACTTATCACAACTCCCGACAATTTGCCAGTTTCCAATTTTATTCATTCCCTACAATATAATTTGCTATATTTATTTTCATATAATGTAATAATAATTGTATTTGTTACCACTTCCTAAAAATAATTCAAGCAAAATTTTATTCCTACAGCAAGAAAAATGTTTCATCTTTTTTTAAAATTGCATTTTAGGTTTTGGGGTACATGTGAAGAACATGCAAGATTGTTGCATAGGTACACACATGGCAGTGTGATTTGCTGCCTTCCTCCCCATCACCTATATCTGTCATTTCTCCCCATGCTATCTCTCCCCAACTTCCCACCCCCTGTTGTCCGTCCCCTATTTTCCCCCTGACAGACCCCAGTGTGTGAAAGAGAGTTTCTTTTCTTTTGTATGGTCTTGCATATGCAAAATGTACCTTGCAAATAAATCAAAAGGTAAGCTTTGTACAACAAAGCCATTTACTTCAAAGGAAAGCTCAAGAAAAATACTGATCAACTATATTTTAATATAACCTGTGACTAGCAGGACACACACATATGTACACACACATAGGTACATGTATTATGTATGTATATATGTACACACACAGTCATAACATAAATACACACACATACATACATATGTATAGTCTTTCTTTTTCCCTCTGTCCTATAGTGGTAAAAATAAGGTAGATTTAAATTTGGCATATAGAAAGAATGCTTGTTAATTTTTTTTTTTTTTTTTTTACATAGAGTATTGCCATGTCACCCAGGCTGGAGTGCAGTGGCATGATCTTGGTCACTGCAACCTCTGCCTCCTAGGTTCAAGTGATTCTCCTGTCTCTGCCTCCCCAGTAGCTGGGATTACAGGCAGGTATCATCACATCTAGCTAATTTTTGTATTTTTAATAGAGATGGGGTTTCACCATGTTGGCCAGGCTGGTCTTAAACTCCTGACCTCATGATTCACCTGCCTCAGTCTCCCAAAGTGCTGGGATTACAGGTGCAAGCCACCACACCTGGTCTATGCTTGTTAATTTAAAACTTTGTTTGGTAATCTGAAATTGAATTTATTTGCTAATCTTAAAATTGTTACACATTATCCTAAAATGGAAGATCATTATATGTTTTCACATGGATTTACATCCTGAAGCTACTAAAAGATGGAGGGGAGGAACTATTTGGTGTAGTTCAACAGTTGATTTGACCAATCCTAACATTTCTGTATTTCAAGACCTTGAGAGATCTTTCATTTCAGGGATCCTACATAGTGACAGGGATCTACAGTGACTCAGTGTGGCACAGTGTGGAGCAGAATGATCTCCTTGCCTCTGTGGGGAGGACAGCATGCCTAGTACACTGTGGCTGGCAGTGTTGGGTGTGTCAGGGTCTATTTCAATTGGCACTGAAGGCTCTATTAGCAGTGGTGGTAAAGTGCCACACTGGTGACAAAGGAATCCCCTAGAGCTCAGAGCCATCAAAGGGGCACACCTAAGACAGTTCCCCAGACTCCCAGAGATGTCCTGAGGAGACTTTGCAGGGACCTTACTGGGATGTATGTGGGAAGGGCAGATTTGGGTTATTACTTTAATTGTTAGCCTGATCATGTCTGCATCGTGATACCACAAGGCAGGGAAACATTTGGGTCAAAATTAATGGAAATTGTTACTTTTCTTATGAGGTGATGTTTTAAGAGCCCGCAGAACCACAATTCAGGCCCACAGACTCAGGCCATGCAGGAGTGCCTCATTTCTGACTTCTTACAGATGACTCAAGAGCCATGAGAAACTGCTGGAGGCTTGATTTCATTTTATCTAATTCAGCACATATTTTCTGGTTGCTTTTGGAGAGGAAGGCCTTATACCAGGAACTTCCACTGTAACCAAATAGGATGTGCAGGCATGCCATAAGAGAAAGCATGGCGCAAGGGATAAAAGATAGTTCCAGAATCAAAAGACCTCTGTTTGTATTTCAGGACATGTTATTTTGAGCAAAAAAAACTGATGTTTCTGGGCTCCAGTACTCTCAATTGTGAAATGAGAAAATATTTTACAAATGCAAAATTGGGACATAGAGTCTGACCAGGGATTCCTATGGGAGTTTCAGGTATGAGAATCAAACTAGCTCCTAGAGATTGGGCCTTACAATGCTTGACTTGGGGCTAAATTCAAGTGAATCTAATAGAAATGGTTTAGGATATTTAAAGCGAAGATTCCACTAGACAATTTTGAATGAATTTAGTATAGAACCTCCCACATGGTGGGGTACTGAGGATCAAATGGGCAATGAATGGGGAGGGTATTTCAAAAATGTAAAGCACCGAATATATATTGACCATTCCAGTTACTACATTTTACTACTCTGTGTTCATCTAGACATTTGCTTTGTATTTTAACCTACACTGTTACCTTGAGACCCCAAACCTGTCTCTCATGTTTATGCAAGAATCTGACTTTCTGCAGTTCCAAGCAAGCCATTTTCTTGCTTCCCCAGGCACTCATGATAGGCACTGAAGGCTACAATACTCCACCCACTTACGTGGGTAATCCCTTTCCCTGAGGCTTCATCCTATTTCTTAAGTTCATATGAAATATGGCTCAAAGGAAAGACTATCTCATTTATGGCCTTTCTCTTCTTTAAGTTAGGAGATTTGTTTGTGTTATATAAAATGTGTTTCCTCATTTTTATATACTATGGGCCTGACCCAAATCAAATAATCAGTTTCTAGGCTTTCTTGCCCAAGACTCCCAGATGCCCTTTCTCTGTATTTCGGTTCTGCTTCCTTTTGCCCTGCACTTCTTTCTGTTGCCGCACTCTGTGGAGTATCAGACACTGTTCTGGCGTGGCAATTAGGCCAATGGTTGGGTTGGGGTAGCCTGAGACAGCAGTCTGGGTGTCAGGGGTGTACATCTAGAAAAATATCTGTGTGTGCAAGGTGGGAAGAAAGAAATGAAACTCACAAACCAAGCTTCACCATTATTTCTCCTTCCGAAGCAAATAAATATGACCTGATTTCAGGAACCCATGTTTCAGTCCAGGTTCATAGTAGGCTAATGGGCAACTAAAGGGACAATACAGTTTTGGACTAAGGTAGCATGTAAACTATGATTTAAAAAATCTGTATCCTGTGGTTTTCCTTTGACTGCTCCACAGTTAATCCTCTGAAAAAAAACCTTAGTGTTGAAAAAATTACTAACTAGAGAAGAGAGCAGTTTATTGAGAATTCAAGTAGACCAGAGGATTCTAGGGTCATTGCTACTTTGCAGAGGAACGACCCATCATTTTCTGGCCATAGGTTGACACTGGTGATATAACAAGATCCTGCTTCTCCTCTGTCTTCTGCAGTCCCTTCAGAGGAGAGTTTTTACCTCTCATTTAGTGTTTTTAAGGCACTCAGATCATTAGCATTGTGTGCTTTCTGTCCTATGCCTTATGTAACTAGAGTTATTATTATGCCAGAATACATTAATGAAGAAAGTACCACCAAGCCTACAGTTCTTCCTTTTGTCTTTTTTTTTAATTAGAAATTTCACCTTCGCAGTTTTTGTGTAGAAGATCCTATTTTCTAATCATTTTTTAGACCTGAAACATTTAATAGAGTGTAGCTTCAACCATCTCATTAGAAATTCTATTGATGTTTGAGAAGTTTATCCAGGCTATCTGTCCCATTGCCTCACTATCAATGTACCAAAAAAGTCAAAATGAGACAGAGCAGGTGTGTGTGTGTGGAAGCCCAAGTTGTTTCCCTCCCTTCTCAGTTCCAGACAGCATATGGAATCCCCAGACACATTTTTAAAGTCACATTTTAAACACACATTCCTCAAAAGTAGACTAAAATAAATGGTGTGTACTTAGAGTACCTGAGACTACACCATCTGAAACATGAGTGAGAAACCTGTGGTTAGACAATGGCAAATGATTGTAGGACAAATATGGAATAGTTGTTTATTTGTTATATTTTGTATTTTTAAAAAATGCATGTCTTTCTTTTTTTTTTTTTTTTTTTTTTTGGTAAGGCAAGATGCTTAACCCAGCATTTACCAAAGTGTGTTCTGAAAAATATCATTTTTTCTGGATGAAAATTAGAATCCACACTTTCAGTTTCATGGCCAAGTAAGTTTGGGAAGCACTATTACACAAAGCCAATCACGTTTGTGCACTGCTGAAATTCTCAAGACTTAATAAGCTAATAGGCTCTGTGAATTCCTCAGTTGGGGGAGGAAGCTCATACACAGTCTTCTTTCTATGGGGTCATTTTTAGGGCCAGTGAAACCACTTTGAAAACTGTGGACCAGCTCATTGGAAAGCCACTTATTAAGAGTGACTCATCCAGACAGATTACAGGATGAAGACAACTAACAGAAGAGCCACATTTGCATATGGAAATCACTAAACAAACACCAATGGGGCTCTTCATGGCAAAGTCTAAAAGTGATTTTGGTCTAAATTAAATGGTTTCCAAAAACTTATCTAGAACAAATGCCTCTTGAATATGAAATGCTGGTGTTTTATTCATAACAACTCCCTAGAAAATCAAGCTTTTAATTTAAAACTTTTATAATTGGTCTGAAGAACTTCCTGACTCCTCCTTAAGAGATTTAGGAAACACAGAAGATGGCTTGAGGATATTTCCAGACAGTGACATCAGAAGACAGGAATTAGCATGTTAGGTAGCTGTATTTAGGAATTATCTCTACCTAGAAGCCAGTCCGTCTCCATGAAAGCCCCTAACATTTCCAGCACTCCATGCTGGTGCATATACCTTCAGGGCTGAGATGTGGGAGTTTTCTAAGTACCTCTTGGCGCTTGGCTAGAAAGACTTTTCCACAGGTACTGTCTGCCAGCCTGGGCTTAAGATTCACCTGCTGGGAAATTTCCAAGCACAGCTTTAGGCCTCGAAGGAGAATAACTTGATGGTGTCAAAAGACAAATGAAGTGGAAGTTCATCAAGAAATTTCAATGCAAAGGCAATGATAATTAAGAAGCATTCAGAATATCTGGCAAATGAGCTTTTTAAACTAATACAGGAGGGAGAATTCCACAGGCATCTTCTTTGCCCATCTCTAAGGATGGGATTTTGAGAGGCATAAACACTGCTGGGTTTAAAGAAAGAGTGATAATTCCAGCCAGGGGCATGAAGGAAGGCTGAGGAGTTCTCTCTGTGGGACCTTTACAAGAAGCCTCCAATAAAGACAATGTTCCCCATGAGATAGTTTTAAAGGCCTTGGGTGCACAACCAGAAATTCACTGGAGGACAGGCCAGGAAAATCACCTATATTTTCAACTCTCTAGTTTCTCATTATAGTTTCCTATTTTTTCCCCTTCAAGGTCATAAAGCATAATGTAAAAACAAGGTAAATTATAGCAAAGCGTGATCTAGGCATGTAACTCATTCCTATAATATATAAGACCTTTAGACTTTGAAATAGGCCTTTCACTTTATTATGGGGAAAATTAAGGTAATATAGAAACTAGCCTTTACGGTTTTCAATTAACTAAAGTTGTGACCATTTCCAATCATTATATCTGAATAACATTCTTAAAACCGCTTACGCTTTGTCTTATGCTTTTCCAGATGTTAGTGCTACAAAAGATTGCAAGTAGTACATTTTAATTGTGAATCACCAGGAGGAATATTTTGGCTATGATATAATCATCATCATCATCATCATTATTATTTTAATTTAAGAACACTGGTTCCAAAGGAGAATAAGAGAAGGGGAAGGTGTTCAATATTTGGTACTAAAATAATTCTAATAAATGCTATGGCTAAATATTAGAATTCTGTTTAATATATTTTTTAAAAATTGAGAAAACACTTTAATAATTTTGCTTATCATTTGTCATTGATCTTTCTAAATGTAAGAACTTGAAAGGCTGTTGACATTTAAGAAAAAATAATGCAAGCATGTTTAGATTTCTATACATTTCACACTTCACCAAGTGAGTATATTTAATGTAACGACAGTTCTAGTCGAAAAATAAGGAATACTCACATTAATGGACAATTTGATTTTAAAGATAAGCATAACATAGTCATATTTTGATCATTGTTTTTATATTACTAAGGAAGTCCTATACCAGACTTGTGCAGAAGATAGAGAAAGACAAGCCTAGGGTTCATCCTTCAAGGACTTTATAGCCCATTTGAGTCTATGGGCAGTAAAACTATTAACAAAAAAAGTAAATGCAAAAAGCCAGATGAATAATAAAGACATGATTAATTAATGAAGTTCAGGGGTAAGAGAGAAAGAGAACCTTGTAGCAGTGGCAGGATTTGAACCTGAAATTAAAGCATAGCTGAGATTATCTTAGTTGGAGAGATTTTCTCTCCAAGTAAGAGAGAGAACGGCTTGGGAAAGATTGCTGCAATAGGATATGATCACTCTAATTCTGGGCCAAATGAATAGTATCATTTGTTTGAAGCCAAGAGTTTCTGTGGGTCAAGGAATGAAGAGCTGTAGGGCTAAAAAGGAAAAGTGAAGCTGCACTATGGAGGGCTTTGAGTGCCAGACAAATCTGAACTGTTTTCAGGAAGAGTGAGTGCTGTGTGGGAGAGGGAGTTGAGGGGCAGGAGGACACAGCCAGTAGAGCACTGGTGTTAGCTGATAAGCCCCTGGACCAGTAAGCTGGGGAGTGATAGTGGGAGAATGGGGGAGAAGCAGGAAGCAGAATGTGGTGAAAAGTGAGAGTGAGAGAGTGAAATCTCTGCAGACTTTCAGAGAATGCCAGGAGTGGTTTGCTTTTCTTTTCTCTTTTTTTTCCCTTTTAGTGCATTTTTAGTCATGAGTTGACACATTCACTGGATCTTAGGGCTAGAAGTGACATTTGATCATGTCCTCTGTTTTCAGTGAAGTTTGTTTATTCCTGTTTTGCAGACATGGTAATTAGAAACCAGGAAGACTGAGAAAGAATAAGATTTGCAGCAGCTCAGTAAGTGGTAGACCGGGAACAAGAAGCCAGTTTTCTGGGCTCCTGAAGCAAGGCCCCGTCTGCCACTTCATCTTTCCCCGGGAGAGGAGGTATGACAGATGTGAGCAAAGGTCTTAGGCTGATTTTTTAAACTGTGTGACTATCAGTGTCTGGTATTTTATTACAATAACTTAAAACATAAAATTAAAATCACAGCATGCTCAGCCACATATTTCCCTTCCAATGCAATGCTTTTGCATACCAAAGGATCTGAGGACAGTTTTCTATTTCAAACTTTTTTTAAAAAGCCACTATATATATAGGCTCTAAATGTAGAAGTCCTAATTATTTATAAGTGATTTTTTTTATTAAAAATGTGAAAGAAAAAAATCAGTTTTAGGAAATTAATATGTGAAATGATTTGAATTTCTCTAGGGGTTCTTTGCAATGCTTTCCCATTATTACAACCTCAATATCCTGTTTTAGCAACATTTATTTAACTAGTCACATTTTACTTTTATGAGACAGCAAAAAATGTAAAAGGCACATAAAAACCACAGCCAAATGGTTGACATCTGACCTTTAATCATCTCTCGGACTCTCCTTTAGCAGTATGCCACCTCCTCTTCTACATGCACATAAACACACGGTGTGCATCAACCCACTTCCTAATTTACCACATATCATGATGTTGCTTAAGAAAAAAATTGCTTTCTTGACCCCAGTCTGCCTTTTGTTTCTCCTCACTTTTTTTTTTAACTATTTTTATTATTTTCTGTTATTTGGCCTAGCAAATTACCACTTTCTTTGTGATTAAAATTAAGGCTGGAGTCTCAAAAATGGTGGTAAAAGGTAATTTTTTAAACTGTCACAAGACCAAGAATCAAGTAAAAAGTTTGCTTTGAATTTTGAAACTGTACTATTATAAATAATATAGTTCTTAATTTTTACCAATATATGAATAATTATCTAACCTAAACTACACACACACACACACATACACACACACACACACACACATTATATGTCAATTATAAACAACAGGAAATATAGATAGAAGTAGTAATTAGTAGGAGAGATTTGAGAAGAGGCCTGATCGCCAATCATTTGACAGACACCAAGGTTGAAAGACATGGCTAATGTCACATGGCTACTGAGGGCAGAACTGGAAGAAAGATAGAATAGTCCTGGGCTTAGCCCTGTTCACTTACAACTATGCCCCCAAATATGACATCACTTGTAGAAAGAGAATACTGTGTCCTGAACATACAAAGATTGAACCAGAATGTCACACTGTTCATGGCAAACCTGGGAAAAGATCCCATCCTTGAAGGGATTGCTCCCTCTATTTCAAAAACTTGAGGTGATGGGCGGCCTCACACTACTCCTCCTCTGCCTTGTTTTGTCTTCATGGGATGAAAAAGGGTAGGAAAAGTCTGGAAACCTGACCCAACTCAGTCAATAAAAAGGCTTTTGTCTGTGAACCTGACCACAAGTGACTCATTAACAGCTGATTGAAAGATTTTTGTCAAGAACTATCCCCATCTTTTAGCAGAAATAAACAGTTTGAAACAAAACAAGTATAAAGTAGAGTCAATTCCCACTTCAAAATAGTGTTGTCTACTACAGGTAAAGGTGTTTATTTCCTCCTGACAAAATATTTGTTATGGATTCACTGCTGTAAGTATCCCTTTACCTAAATCCACCATTTTCTTTGTCAAAGGTGAAGCCTGAAAAATTATTTGCAAGATGTCTTAAAGTGTATCCTGAATTAATAGTTCAATTAATCTTTTAAAAACATTATTTGTTTTTGTTTCTAGCAGATAAATAATTACACCCTACCTTAATTTCAAATAGTATTATATTTTAATTTATTTTATTAAAGTTCAAAGGAAATTAGTGATTCAATTTTATATTTTTATCATTCATTTTTAATGCTAAGTATTAATTTTTTTTAAAAAGTGCTTACTATGTGTGCATTGTATTTCATTTCCACGGTATTCTTCCTTAAAACACATTAATAATTCTTGACCTTTTAATAATTGACTTCAAGTTAGAAAAAGTAGTGGCATTAAACTATATTCAGCCCTTATTAATATAGCATTTAAACTCAAGGAAAATGCCAGACTCAAAAATTCTGACAACGAAAATCCATTCTGATCAGCTTTGTCTCTGCCCTTTGTAAGAGTTGCAAGAAAACTGGAATATCTTCTGTTAAATATTCTGAAATATCACCAGTAGCATCCCTCTGTGAAGTTAAAAGACTTTTCATCATATTTACTTTTTATCTTTAAAAAGGGCATAGGCCCTCTGCCTCTCCAGCTTGAGGTATGAGAGGATTCACAAATGAAAACACACTATCATCATTAGACTTGAAATTCTAGAGACGATCTCATTCCGAGGGAATTAAAATAATGAATTACATTTCGTCCTCGTAGTTTTAGTGGTGTGATACTTCAAATTGGCTTAAAGTCACTACTGTACAATCCCCATAACATTTCAGTATTAGTCTTCAACTCCCTTTTAATTGCCTGTATTCCTTTAAGATTCTGCTATTCTATCTCAGTATGAACAAGAGCTAAGCCTTCAGCCCTGGGCAAGTAGCATGGCAAGTGATTCAGATGAAGGGCTTGATTAACAGACTCTGCAGTTCTGCTCTAACAAGTCAAGCATTTCCTGGAAACCCGCCCACAGCTTGTGGGACTATTTTTAGTAGCTCACCTCCCAGTAAATGTAGCTATTAGATATCCAGATATCCATGCCTCTTTCAGATGTAGTAAAATAGAACATAAAAGGGTGTAATTGAATGATTACAGCTAAAACCTGTTATCAGGAGCCATAGGGTCTCTCTCTTTCCTCTGAGCCTCTGGGACACAGCCTCACAAGGGCCTTGTCCCTCTTCACTGCCTGGGAAACATGCATGCACTACACGGCCTGTGCTGTTGTTCTGCAGATACAGAGTAACCTCAAAAGCAGGTGCCTTGCAGATGCAGTGTAACCTCAAAAGCAGGCACCATTGGGAATGTTTTCTGTTCATGCATGGAGAGTATAAAGGAAAGGCAAAAGAATTCACATATTTGGACATCTACTTGTGTATTCTGTAATTCTCATAACCATGAGAGCTAGGTAGTTACCATTATTTTCATTTTACTAATGAGCAAAGTTTACTGCTATGGTATGAATTTTTGTGTCTTCCCAAAATTCTTATGTTGAAACCTAATCACCAATATTGTGATATTATGCAGTGGGACCTTTGGGAGGTGATTTGGTCATTAGGGCAGAGGTCCCTTTAATGGGATTAGTGCCCTGATGAAAGAGCCTCCAGAAAGCCTTCCCTCTTCCACCATGTGAGGACATGGCTGGAAGATGCCATCTGTGAACCAGAAAGTGGACCCTCACCATCTCTAAATCTGCTGCCATTCTGTGCTTCCTAGTCTTCAAAACTATCAGAAATAAATTTCTGTTTTTTATAAGCCAGAAACTTATGGTGTTTTTTTTTTTAGAGCAGTCTGAATGGACCAAGATATTTACCAATCAGCCAAATTCAGCAATTACCCCAAGACCTATGGCTAACGAGCAGTGTCAAAGTTGGGTTTAAACTCAGCCCGTATTTCTCTCTTACACTCTGCTCTTTGATGGAGGACAGAATAGCAGACTCTATAACTAGGGTGGCTGAGTAGTTTATTGTACAAACCAATACATGTCTAAGTGACAAGTGGAAGTGCTGTTAATAAAAACACTGGGACAACAAGCCCAACCTGTAAGCGTCTTGGGTGAACCAGGATGTATGCTTGTCCTGTCCCTAATCCTGCCTTGCTCACGCCAGCAAAGCCAAGACTGAAGGTAAGTGACCAGTTGAAAGTTTCTAGCCCACTGCTCAGGGTGGAGATGGCTTATGCCAGAATCCTGCCATAGATCCCTTGGGCAATAGGGAATGAAGCATTTAAAAATATTATATTTAAGACAAGATTTTAGGCATGAAAGTTCTATTTTATTTTATTTAACTCAGAGAGGATCCCTCATGCAGAAAGTATTATTTACAGCTGTGCCCCTAACTCCTTAGAGGCAGTGAAACTACATCATTGGACTGCCAGTCACTTGCATTAGCTATATTGAGATAATACAAAAATATCTAACGTTTATTGACTAGTCATGTGCCAAACAATATGCAAAATGATTTACTTACATTATCTCATTAAATCCTCTATGAGGTAAGGAAATTTATTGCCCCATTTTACAGATAAGAAAACTCAGGCACAGAGAAATTTGCTGGAGAACACACACAGAGTAAGTGGCTCAGCTGTATTCAGACAGAGGATTCTGCCTCCAGAGTCTGCATTCTTCATTATGACACAGGGCCATGTGTCCTGTATTGATCTTGGAACTAGAAGGTGTGACCTTCTAGTTTTGTGGTGTGACCTCACAAAGCTTGTATATTATTGAAGAGAGGCTTTTTTATATCACCACCTCAACTAACACCTCAGTGTTTGTTAGAAGACATCATGTGTGTATTTTTACAAATACTAAGTGTCAAATGAATGACACAGTACACTCTGTCATATTACAGTGCTTTGTGCATAGAGATAAGATGGCATATGCTGATGGAATATATTGATATTTATCTTCTTAAATATTCATCTCATTCTCCCAGGTAGCATGGGAAGCCTTGCAAAGGATGGTCCTGCAGTTCTTTAAAGCCCTAGCACTTGGCACTCTGTAGACACAGATAACTGTGCTTTATGACCGAAGCTGTCAATTCAACCATGGAGCATTCAGAGCAGAGAAAGTCTCTGGGGGGTTACATGAAAGGCCTGGAAGGCTTTATGAAATTTGAACTGAGACTTGAGGTTGGGAAAAAGGCTTTGAAAAAATGAAAGAGAAAGATGAAGGGTATCCCAGGTGAGAGAAACAAATTAAATAAATGAACTCAGGTGGGAGTTTTGAGGGAGATGTAAAGAAACCAGGATGTCGGGATTGAGTTGTATTAAAAAAGACTGAATGAGAAAGCAAGATTGTGAGGTGTTTGTTGTTAAGATCCCAGTTGGTCCATATTTCATAAAATAAGAGCAGCCTCCTGATCTAGTACTATAGGGTGTTAGGGCCCACAAAACAGTACCCCCAAATTAAGGCCGTAGAAGCAAAAGTTTTTATCTGACCTTCTCCTGCCCCCTCTCTCAGTCCCATTCTCCTCCAAGGCTAGCCATACAAACTAGCATCCCCCAGGCAGATCACAGAAACCAGAATTGCTTTTCCCCCCCAAGCTAGCCATGAAACCTAAAAATATTACTCAACCTTCCTCCACCTTTCTGTGTAAAAACTAGCCATAAGGAAATTATATTATCGATCTTGTTTAGGTCATAAGATCATTCCAGAGACAGTCCTGCTCCACCTCCAAGAAGGAAGGAATGTACACTCAGAGAGATCAAGAAGAATCTAAACAAATAGGCCTTGATGTGTTTTCCCATAAGAGAAAAAGATCTCATTAACATTTGATCATAACTTTTGTGTCCAATTATAGTTCTACACTGCTGTTTATACTTTGTTGAACCTAAGTATAAAAATTGACAATATTTCTTGTATTTCAGGGTCTTCATTCTGAAGACTCCTGTGTATACATGTTAAATACATTTGTATGCCTTTTCTCCAATTAATATACCTTTTGTGAGTTGATTTTTCAGTGAATCTTTAAAGGGCCAAGGGGAACCTTCCCCTTGAACCCTACAAGTGCTAGAATCCTACTCTTGGTCCCTCATGGAGGCTGAGTGGTTCTTCTGGGATCATAAACTGAATGAGAAATCTCATCTTCTGCTTGAACAAGAGAGCACTGTGGTCATTTGACAAAGAATCTTGTAACAGCTGCTGGCCAATTTTTATCTGATTTGGAAGGACATTGGATATCTTTAGGGGGTTCTGAGAAGGAAAGCATTACAGCAAAATTAAATGGAACAGTGATGTAATAATTTTTTTTTTATTTTCTAGGAGGAAAAAGGAAAGTTAGGACATATGGAGAAATAGATGTTTGAGGATTATAGGGAAGACAGTGTTTCAAAACTGTTCATGGAGAGCTGCCTGATACTGCTTCTGTGTTCTTCAGCATTGTGGACTATTTTAGACAGCAGACACTGGGACAGAGAGCAATGAGGAAGACTGAATTCTCGATGGCTGTTTATCTCAGGCAAAGCTTTTTCTGTCTTTCCTTATACTTCACAGGTTTCCAAGCTGAAAAATTGAAGCTAACAAAAGTTTACAAATTTATGAAGGGCAAAGACTACATTTTCTTTGAATTTCTACAGTATCTGGCATAGGAATGGTTAACCAAGTGTGCATAGACCTCCCCATCAAAAGGGAGAGTATGGTAGATACCCAATAGCTAGTCAACATTAGCAGTTCAGTAAGCAAAGGAAGTGAGGTGTGGAAGTAAGAGTCTAAGTGCCTGAAGTCATACTAGACTGTGGTGCTCACAGGCCTTTAATGCCTTTTGGGAAGGAACAGTTACTTTGCGATGAGTTTCTGAGATTAAGCCATTTTAGAACCAAAACTATTTTATTTTGTGCGTCGTTTAAAAAATATACAAGTTACAATTGTTATAATTAATGACTCACCCACATGGAAAGCATCCTTCCATTTAAACCCTGAAATATGACCATGGTTCTGAAAGCAAATGAGAATACTCTGTAAGTGGGAAAACATTCTCACAAAAGCTATGCATGCTTTTGTTTTAGACAGAGCCTTTTTCAGGATCCTAGACCTGGCTCTATCTATGAAATGAGAGCAGTTAAAAGAAGCCTGTACATTAAAAGTTTATGTTTAGAGATGACACCACAGGAAGGAAACAGAAATTATACTGGCCCAAGAGGTAGTTAGTACTGAAGGAAAATGGATATCCACTTTGTTCTCATAGAAATTGAATATATTTAAGGTGTACAGCATAATGTTTTGACATACATATAAATAGTAAAATAATTACTACAGAAGGCTGGGCGCAGTGGCTCATGCCTGTAATCCTAGCATTTTGGGAGGCTGAGGCAAGCAAATCACAAGATCAAGAGATCAAGACTGTCCTGGCCAACATGGTGAAACCCCGTCTTTAATAAAAATACAAAAATTAGCTGGACATGGCAGCGCACACCTGTAGTCCAAGCTACTCAGGAGACTGAGGCGGGAGAATCGCTTGAACCCAGGAAGCAGAGACTGCAGTGAGCCAAGGTCACACCACTGCATTCTAGCCTGGCGACAGAGCAAGACACCATGTAAAAATAATAATAACAATAATAATAATAATTACTACAGAAAAGCAAACTGGCATATCCATTTTCTCACGGAGTTACCTTTTGTGTTTGTGTATATGGTAAGAACATCAGAGATCTAATCTTTAGCAGATATTCAGTATAAAACACAGTATTATTATTCTCCTCTTTCTTTACCTCTGGTCATATTCACCCTATGTAACTGCAACTTTCTACTCTTTGATCAGCATTTCTCCTTTTTTCTCACCTCCTTGCCTCTGGTAACCACTGTTCTACCCACTGCTTCTATGTATTGGACTTTTTTAGATTCTACATAGAAGTGCGATCATATACTTCTTAATAACTCTTAAAGGCGTCAATATTATTGGAATCTGTATCAGTTAACATGGGCTAGCTTATGCCATAGTGCCAAAATACCCCCAGTGTCTCAATGCCTTGAAATGGCAAAGGTTTATTTCTTGGTCACACTGCATGGCAGTTGTGGATTGACTGGGGCTCTGCTCTGCGTCGTGGTGGCCCCAAACCTCAGGTACAGCATCCCTTACCTGAAAACATGCTAGTGATAAGAGCAGGGAGAAAGTCGGGCAGAGCACAAAAGGACTCAAGGGTTCTGAGTGGCGGTGATCATATTGCTTCTGCTTACTATTCGCTGCTGTGAATCACATGCCAACCTTTACTTCAAAGGTACAGGAAAGCATAACCCTCTCCTAGTGAAAGATAGTGGATATTGGTAGCAAGTAATCCAATCTTTCACAGAGTATAGTAAATAATGGATGCTTTTAGAATTTAGTAATCTGAGTAATGAAAGAAATGTCAAAAGATTCCTATATATTTCATTCCGTAACTATTTATTAGATTTTTTCAATATCAGGCAGTACATTAAGTACTATATAATAAGGCAAATAAATAGATAATATGTTAATATATCCCGGTGTTTGCATTGAGAGGAATACATTCTATTTTTCTGAAAAAAAGCCATGTTTAAGTTAATTCATTTCCCAAAGACAAAGCAAAGCTACCATGTTGCCTGTATTAGTTCCATATTGCTGATGGACAAATTAGTGCAAGCTTAGTAGCTATAAAATACCACAAATTTATTATTTCATAGTTTCTGTTTGGTAGAATCTTGGCATGACATAACCAAATTCTCTGCGAAGGGTCTCAGCAGGCTAAATGAAGGTGTCAGCTCAGGCTAAGATTCTCATTTGAGTTTAAGCTCAGTGATTGTTGGACACATCCATTTCCATGTAGTTGTAGGACTGAGGTCCTGTTTTCTTGCTGGTTCTGACCAAGGACCTCTCTCAGCTCCCAGAACCTACCCTCAGTTCCTTAGTACATGGCCTTCATAGGCAGCTCACAGTATGGATGCCTGCTGTCTTCCAGGTCAGTCAGAGCATATACCTCTGACTTCCACTTCTTCGACCAGCTGGAGAAAACTTTTTGGCTTTGAAATGTTCATGTACTTAGATCAGGCTTACCAAGTAATAGCTCTAATTTAAGGACAGCTTCTTAGGGACCTTAGTCACATCTCCAAAATTCTTTCACAGCAGCAACTAGATAAGCATTTGATTAAACTCCTGGGAAAAATGTGTGTGTGTGTGTCAGGGTCTGGGAAGCTTGGAGGTCTCTTAAAATTCTGTCTACCCCCTGGCTTTACTGCAGAATGGTGGGTGTCAGTGTTAAAAAAAAAAAGTAATAGCTTTTCCTCACCCGTCACAAGGTTTATGGCTGAGACCCCTATAACAAAAGACAGATTAACAAAAGAAAAGCATGTATTTTCATTTAACACAAGTTTTATGTGACATGGAAGCCTTCAGAAACAGAGACCCAAAGACACAGGGAAAACTATATTTTTATGGACAGTCATGCAGCGGTATGATTAGAGAACAAAAGAGTATAATCTAATGATAATAAACTGGGGGAACTTAAGAAGGGCTCTCTGTCCCAGTGCTTCTTGATATCTCTGTGACATTCCTTTTTCCAGAAATACGGAGGATTCTCTGGAATGAGAGTTTCATGACCTATTTTCTGGGGAAGTTTTATGGCTCGCTTCAGGGGAAAAGGTACAAGTAGAATTCTATGTGCTGTTTCCTCACATGCTAGGGTGCCATATTCTCGTGTAGCATTCGCTGTTGTTGTTTTGACTTGCCTATGGCAGGATTGATGAGGTAAGGCCTGTTCTAGTGTCATGTGACTCTCCTGGGTAAGAACTGGAATTATTATGAGGAGTATCTTTTGAGGACATTTGTGATGGGTTTGGTCGGTGACTGGTGAAATCCTAGTTCTCTGCTCCCAAGCTGGATTCTTTACAAGTAACACGGAAATTATTGAATCCTTTAAATTCCTAGAGGGTTACTGCAGTAGAGTCCTGGCAAGAGGCAGACAATGTTTTCAAACTAGGTAACTGAAGAGAATTTAATAAACAGTCATTTTTTATTTAGGTGTGGGCAGAGTGTAGGAAGTCAACAAGGGATCATTATTTCTCCTAGGCTGAAAAAGGGGCAGGGGAGAGTGGGGCTGGGAACCTGGAGAGGGGAGTTGTGTGGAAAGGGGTATGACAGGAGCTATAGGCTTTGGTAGAAAGATTCCACTAGTCCATGGAAACTAGGCAGGAAAGCAGAGGGGGAACAAATAGCCTAATCTCTTCCTCTAACCCTCTTATCTCTAGCCAAGAGGGCAAAAGAGCCTGTTGGTCCAGTCCTCAGAGGTCAGCTTCATGAGGCAAGAACAGGGTGGAGATAGGTAGGGAGGAGATGTAGAAGGACAAACAAAAACATAGATAGTATGATTACTAAAGACATATTTCTTGGCTGTGGTCAGGGTCAGCCTCTGTTGTGACTCATAGGTGAAGTCTCTTTATTTGTGCTTCATAGAGTGTTTTAGCTAGCTTGGTTATAACTCTGCCCCATTATGCAATATTATTAACATATATGTCTCATTCTTGCTATTTTGTGAGCTTCCTAAGAGCAAGGGCCATGTCTTATTTATCTTTATACATGCAGTGCCTATGTGCTTGGCCCACAGTAGATGATTAATGAATGCTTGTGGGATTATGAAGATATGAAGTCAATGGTGAACAATTATCAAAGTCCTATAAATAAATTGGGTAATATGGGCATAAGCAAATGTGCAACATTCTTCCTGCTCTCTAAGACATTCTATTACATATGGGCTGATAGAGTAAGAAGATATGCTTACCATTGCTACAACAAATCTCCTGATACTATGAAAATTTGATGTTCTACTTTCATTTTCTACTTAAAGGTCATTAGTTTCCAGTTGTACTACACATTCCATTTAATGAGCACTAGAATCTATCAACAGAGAAGGAGGAACAGTAAATCAGGGGAAATGAGACCGTTCAGAACTACTAGTCATCAAACTCAGTTGGCTGTCTGCAGAGTTAATGAGTTGGGATAAGATGGGAGGCTTTACCTTCCTGACATTGTCACATGTAGTTCTGGTTGCCAAACAGGGAGTAGAGTGTGCTCAGTCTATGAAAAAACTATTTTCTTCTGTTTTACTTTTTGACATTTTCAAAGCGTTAGATAAGGATAAACGTGGTCAGCTTGCTATATGATTGTTTTGGTTCACATAGAATCATATACTGAAGAATCACAGGGACTGACAGTCAGGGGAAAAATGTAAATGTCATAATTTTGTTAATTACTTTAGCATGTGTTTCTTCCACATGTCTGAAAGCAAATGTAATTGAGGGTTGTGGTTTCTGGGGCATGGCCAAAAGTACAATGTGACTAACAACTGAAGAAAATATCATGGGATATCATGTGATGGAGGATCTGTTACCTTTTTTTTTCCCCTGCTGAAGTAAAGATTTTCCAATATTTAAAGATGTTACTAGAGTAGGACAAGAAGAATGATACAAATTGAATCTTTGGATTGGTATTTTTTATCAGATAAAAACAAATATATAAAATGCAGTTTTAATTTCAGTGGCTGTTTCATTCCATCCTAGAGTTTTCTATGTCAAAAAGTGGATTTGTGAACAAGAAAACAGCTCTTTCAATTCTTTAAACATTTAAATGATGATAAGGGTCTTTCTCAAGCAAACAAATCTCAGGAAATTCAAATACTAGTATGAAATCATAATCTCCCTTCACTTTGTTGCTTCAAAGCATAATAACTCTATTGAGAACTCCTGAGAACCAGTGGGTGATCTGACCTCAAGTCTTCATATATTATTTCTTATTTTTATGACAGGAATTTCACAATTTCAAGGCGAAGTTAAAAAACAGTCTATTTTCTCTCTTAAGCAAGTGATCAGGTTACTTTATGAACAAAGCAAAAGGCTGAGCTCACATGAAGTGTTCTTGAGATCTTCCTGGTTTGGGATGGACTGCAAATGCTATTAGTATATTTCCTGGTATTCTAGATGACTATGAATTGCACAGTAATGAAATCTTTGAACAGCGAGCATCTGGTAGCCAGAGCCCACAAAGACTTTCCCATGTTATGCAGAACATGCTAGTTTTGAGGCTGTTTTCTCATTGTTTTATAATATTTATTTTTCTCTTTATTTCCCCACGTTTGGGAGTCACAAATATTTTTGTCGTATTTATCAGTGATTATACACAGGTGACTAAACTGGTCATCTGCAGGTCCAGCAGGTTGTGAGAAGTGACTGGGTGATGTATATTCCCCTTTCACTCCCATATCCAACACTCCACGCCCATCTCTGCCCACTCACCTCATACCTGCTGACTATAAACTGCAGAAGCAAATGGAGTCTGTTCTACCAATGGATTGAGGGGTGTTGGGACTCAGAAAACAATACCCCCAAATAAAGGCCTCAGAAGAAAAAGGTTTTCTCTGACCTTCTCCTGCCCTCCTGTTTCATAGTCCCATTCTCCCCGGAGGACTATCATAGAAACTAGAATCTCTTTTCTACGAGGCAGGCCATAGAAACCAGAAACCCTTTTCCCCAAAGCCAGCTAAAAAACCTAAAAATATTACTTTAACTTTCTCCCCACATCTTTCTGTGTAAAAACTGGCTATAAATTATCTGACATACCTTGTCTGACTGTAGGTCATAAGACCCTCATTCCAGAGAGGGTCCTGTCTCATACCCAGAAGGTAGGAATACATACGTAGAGTGGCCAAGAAGAATCCAGACAGACAGGCCTTGCTGGGATTCCTCACTCGATCTATTAGCATTAGATCATACCTTTCTTGTCCAGTCATATTTCTACACAGTCATCCATACTTTGTTTAACCTAGGCATACAATGAACAATTTCTTCTGTATCTTTGGGTCTCTATTCTGAAGGCTCTGTGTATGCACATTAAATAAATGTGTAAGCCTTTTCTCCAATTAATCTACCTTTTGCAAGTTGGTTTTTAAAGAAACTTCAGAGGACCAAGAGGAAAACTCTCCTTTGGCTCCCACAGAGTAAAGGTTCTAATGTGTTATTGAGAGTAATGTCAGAGAAGAAAATGAAACTAGAGAGCAGAGGAAGGGAGGGAAACTGGAAAAGGGGTTCTAGCTTTTTTAGGGAACTGAGTAAGGTCTATGAATGGACTGAAATATTATCCAGATACCCGCTTGTATTATCGCATATGCTATTAATTTTTTTTTCCTGAAAAGAGAGCTAAAATTTACATTAAATTCAAAAAGAGTTTGGGCAACACAAAACTTTAAGATTGATTATTGTCAAGAAAGTAAGTTTAGTTAGTTGATTTATATTCAAAAAATCCAGGAGAGGAGGAGGAATAATGGAAGTAAAAAATAATACAGGTAGGATAAATGAGAAAAAAATAGGCACTAGAGAGAGACTAGCATCTTATTTCCTTTGTCAGTTACCTAATACTTGGTCTGGTGAAATGGGATCTGGGGATAGACACCATTTCTACCAGACAATATGCATCTGTTTTAGAGATGAGACAGTGAAGGCATAGAGAAGTTGAACAATGTGTGCCAGTTCACTGAGCTAGTCAGTATCAGACAGCCAGCTTTGGGGGCTGTGCTGCTCTTAATTACTCCTGGAAACCAACAAGCTCTCTTTCTCTTTCTTGATATATTTTACAAACTATATTTTGTATAATTTGGAGGATAAAGTTACATGCCAAAATATTATCTCTGGGTGTTGTGATTATGGGTGATTTAACATTTTATTCTTATCAGCATTTTATCATAGTTATAATAAAAATGTCTGAACTATATAATAAAATAATTTTAAATAACTTTCACCTTTCTAAGAAATCTGTTATATTAAATCCCTCAGGAGCAACCACATTTCTACTGAACACAAGGCATCATCAAGTAAAAGCTGTAAGAGACTTGGAAGAATTTTATATTAATTTATAATGTCCATATAATAATATATGCCATTATAATAAAATATGGCTTATTCATAGTAACTAGTGAGATTACTTGATAAAATCAGTGAATAAAACACAATCACATCAAAGAATAATTTCAATATAAAATTATAATATTTGTTCAGCTAAATACATTTTGTTCATCCAAATTAGTATTCATTAACATATTTCCTGGCTGTGTCTCCCTAGGCACAGTGAAAGAGGTGCTCATGGCAACTTCTGCTTTAGAAGCCTCCCAGGTAAAACTCATCATAGTGGTGATCTTCAGAGGCTGAGTCAGCCATTTGCTTATTTGCTGCAGAAGAATAAATACAACTGAGAAAAAATTTTATTTTTCCATCAGTTTATTTGTTTAGTTACCCTCCATAGAAGCTGAGCAGTTCTCCTTTGAGGCTGAGGTGTTGGTTAGGATTCTTTACTTCCAAACAAGGACCTGAAATTGAGTAAGTTTCCTCTTCCCCCCAAATCCCAAGGTGTAGGATGCTCCCTCAACCAGCAAACTCAGGATAAGGCTCTCAGACCCTTTCTCTAGACTAAATTCTCCTTATAGACTCTGGACTCCTCATGGAAAGTGCAATCCTGGGTTGCCTCTAGGTGCTCTTCTTGAGGAAGGGACCATTTGGAAGATTTTTGGAAGGCAATTTCCTAGGCACTCAAAGTTTCATTTATGCATTAGTCATGATCACTGAAAACATAGTATGACTTGGAACACATTATTTTGGCCTTATTTAGAAGTATTTTTCTCCAGGCTCTAATGGTAGCTCTCAGTTCTTATCAAAGGATACCATAAAAAACACCTACCCTCTGCCTGTGTTTCCAGGTGTCATCTACTACTTAGACCAGAAGATACGATGCGAAATCTTACCAGAGAAATTTCTTACAGAATTTGCACTAGAAAAGACAATCTTGCTTGAAGTGAGTTGTTTCTTTTTCTCTAGTGATAAGAATACTTGTGGATGGTGAGGATGGGGTTGGATGTCTCCAGGGGCAGGCAATATGTCTTTCTACTAAAATTATCACAGGGTCGTCAGCGTTTCCGAGTTGATCAGACTCGGGGAGGCTGACTCACTCCTATCAAGCTCTTCAGAGTCTAACTCGTAATCTGGAATGCCAATGTCTTCCATCTGGGGTCTGCTTTTCCTGCCGCATTTAGATTTGCTGAGGAAACATAAGAAGCAGAGCCAAGAGGGATGAATAATTTAAAGAAAAATTTCTTACAGAACCTAGGACCCAGTACATTATTCCAGCCAGAAAACATGTATTTCTTTTTCATTCAAGAACAAATTTTTCTTTTTCTTTCCAGGACAGTGCTAGATAAAACTGCCAGCTTCAATGGCACAATATATATATGAAATATATATATATATACGTATTATTTCTGTCACAACTGACAGATCACACTGTTATGGATTTTATGAATTTAAAACTCAGAGAGCAAAATTCTTTCAAGATTGGGGGGTTGGGAAGTACACATCAGGGTTTTCCTCATTATAAAAAAGATGATGTAACATTTCATCTCTTGTTGCTTCCACTGCCAAAAAACAAAAACAAAATACAACAAGAATGCTACAAGGAATAAAAATTTGACCGTTGAACTACATAGGCTTTAGAGTTTCCATATTTTTGATATTTACCCCCATGTGGCCTTAAGTATCAATTCTTAGATATATTTCTCGGACTATAATTTTATTTAGTCTTTCACCTTTTTTGTTATAATCTTTTCAAATCTTCTGTGGGCAGAAGTAAGGCAAAGAACCCAAGATTCAGACAAACAAGCACACAAAGCAGCCATTTTCCCAGTCTCTCTCTTTCATATATGAGTTTTCTGTGGTCTATTGGGTAAAAACAGAAGTACACACTTATTCAAGTTTTCTGCTGGTCGAGTGAGAGATACCATAATTTTATAATAAAATGTCATTTAAATTTGAAGAACATTATTAGAAGCCAAATTCTATTCTCTAGAATGCTCAGTAAATGGAATAGTATCGTTAACAAAATATTTTAACTGACTTATTAATATCAGGTATAAATCATATATATATCATGTAACATGTATAATGTATATTATATATAATATACATAGAGGTGTGTGTGTGTGTGTGTAGTATAAATAGATCTTAGGCTAAGATCTACAAAGGTTTTGCCTTTGTTCCAGACAATAAATCATTGGTAAAAGCTGGAAGAAAACTAATCCTTTGGACTTTTACATTCTGGTTTCATTTCTAAGTAATTAGAGGTCTAAAATATTAAGCAGAGATGCATATGATATGCTATGGTCTGTGTAAATTAAACCAATAAAACAGTATGTGGTCTACATATACATAAATTCTTATACTCCTTGTTTTGTTGCCAATTTGAAATAAAGAAGGATACATTTCTTATGGCTCATGTATATAAACGTTAACTTCCTCTTGCTGCTTCCATTTCTCTAAGAGTCTCCAGTCTCTATTTCAAGAAGCTTCTTGAAGAAGGCATTAGGAATAGATAATTCATTACATCCATTTCCAAGTATGAATGTGTGAAACAGGGAAGAGCCGATGACCTAATACCGCTAACAAAAATAAAACACCACGTTTGATCCCTTTTGTTTTCCTATCACAGGAAACTGGGGAGGGAATCATGTTTCAGCAGTGAAGAACAAAGGCAGTTTTTGGGGATTTACATATGCCATCTCCTACAAATTTTAAAAAATTTCCCTTTCCTGAAAACTACAATAAAGACACAAACATGAACAATGGGTGGAGTGGATTAACAAGTTTGTGTCATGTTAATTAATATATTTCAGTAAAGATATTTTTGGAATTGGTTTTATGAGTGTAAAAAATAAATTACAAGTTAACTAAATTACATTGAGGATGAAAGAACTTTGGAAATAATTATACATGTAAGCAGCCATTTGAAAATAAAATGAATCCAATTAAACATGAGTGACAAAACATGAGGGCAGAAGGTCTCCATCTTGATGCTCTTTTCTTAATCTATTCAGACCGCTGAGGACTCATGAACACTGGACCAGTACCTGAAGATAAGGCTGGACTCACTTTCCTGGAAAAATCATTCTATAATTTGATAGTTTGGATTAATGGAATAATAATATCAATGGAGAATATTACATTTATTTCTTTTCTCATGGTTAGGAGTAGTCAATACAGTAATTTAGAGGATTTTTCAGGGCTGATAACTGTCCCTAGAAGCTTAGGGCCCATCCACGTCCTTTGTGTTTTTCCTTCTGGCAAAAAAATTGTGATGATCAAGGGCTGCTTGTTGGAAAAAAGAAGTGGTGGAATGGTGAAGATGTTGGTAGGAGAGGGTTAGGTCTGGGCAACATGGCCAAAGTTGTCCATTTCTAAAATCAGATGGGCATAGATTCACAATCCAACTCTACCACTTACAAGTTGTGCAATTTTGACCAGGCTTAAACAAACAAACAAACAAAAACACGCTATCCCCATTCTTCCAACTTTAGATTTTTTTTAGATAGCAGAAGGGAGAATTGTTTTTCCCTCCTGAATCATTGAACAACAACAACAACACTGATTCAGAATGTAGATTATACTCGGTGTTTATCTGCTGCAGAAAAACTTCCCGGGCATGCTAGCTCCTTTACTGAAACTATTCAGAAAAATATCACTAAGCAAAGGAAGTTAAGATATCATTACCATACTGTATTCATCAATGCATTCAGGAGTTGATCTGCATTTGGTAAGGCATCTGTCTTTCCAGATTTAACACAAGCCACCCTGGCAGTGGAAAAAAATAGAAAACACCTGGATAACTAAAAGGGCCTAGGCAGTCCTTTGTAATTCTTCAGACAGGGCTATCTGTATGTGACTTTGCATACCCACAATGCTATAATGAATAATTAGCACTGATTAAAAAGGCATGAGAAACCTTTCTAGATTAATTCCTATAGAGGAATTGTGGAGTTTCCCCAGACTGAGAGTCTGTGGTCATCAACACTTCTGAGGAAGCTAGAGTTCACAAAGCGCTCCCACTAAGCCCCACGCTGACCCAAAAATTGAGCTGTGATAAAAAGTAAATTTTCTTCTAAAGAAAAAGACAGCTGAAGGATAAAAATATTTTTTTCTTCCAGTTGATAAATTTGAGCACTTAATATGTTCAACGCACTATGTTAGATCACCTGGGAAGTATGGCCTATATAAAACTCAATCTTTTTTTTCTCCAGGAACTTAACTAGTGGATGTGAAGGGGCCCAAAAATAATTTTAATTCCAGGTAGAATAAGGGTAAGCATGAGAGGTTGGTAGAAGTTCAAAGATGGGGCCAGGAGGTGACCTCTTCGAAGAAGAGTGTAGGGAATCTTGAGGAAGTAAGTGGCATTTTGACTAGACCTTGATAGATCGTAAAATTTTGAGAGAGGAGTGGAAGAGGAAAGAAAAAGTAAAGACTTAGATGAAAGGAATAGTGTAAAGAAAGGTTAAGTTTTGCTCCCTTGAGGGGATATTGCCTCCATAGAAAATGCATGGGGTCAGAGACAGATTAGGGTAGGGAGAAGAATTTAGAGATTTAAGAGCAATCAAGATAGATGCAGTTGACTTTCCCTTAGGCTCTCACCATTTCCAGACAAGTATCCCCTACAATTTCCAACTGTAAGCTCTGAAATTCTGTGTCCGAGGCTTTCTGTAGCTGCAGCCCATTGCAGGGAAGGCTAGAAAGGTGGAAGAGTTAATGACTTTTAGAGACAGACCTAGGATAAAATCACTCTTGTTCCCTTTTCCATAGTTTGAATAATTTTGAGAAGTGTTTAGCACTGTGTTCTAAGCAATAATGAGCCCTAATTACCCTTGAGGTACCCAGTTTGACAACATATCTTTTATTGGCTTTCTTCCTATCACTGTATCACCTTCATTCCCCTATTGACACTTCCTGAAATCATCTCCCAATAAAGTATTTGCACTCCCATCCCTGTCTCAATGTCTGTTCTGGAGGAATGCCTACCTGCGAATATTTCCTATTTCAATTTTTTTCTCCATGTGTCATATACTGGAGATCCTACTGTAGATCAGATGTTCTAGAGTGATTTTTCTTCCCAGGGGAAAGAAAATGTCCTAAGGGACATTTGGCAATTTCTGGAAACATTTTTATTTGTCATAACCAGGGAAGAGGAGGTACCACGTGCATTTAGTGGGTAGAGAGCAGGAATACTGCTAAACATACTCCAATGAACAGGATGATCTCACACAACAAAGAATTATGTGACCCAAAATGTCACTAGTGCCAAGGCTGAGAAATCCTTCTCTAGATTTATCCAGTTTAGATGACAAATTTAAAATCTTGAAATCTTTGTACTTTCCACTAGCCCTAAAATGCAGTAAACTACAGTTTATTAAGAAATATTTAATGATGGATCAATAAGGTACAAAGATATAAAAAGATATAATCCCTAAGTTTCTACTTCGTCAGAAAACAGCAACATCTTATAACTAGAGAGCAAATATTTTACTCATCTGTCTGATTATTTGACAAGTATCCTGTAGAGTCATGTTCATTGAGAGGTGATCTTGTTTCCATAACTGGCAAAGATATTCTATTTTCTTATCTTCTTTAATTTCCTTCATAGTGTGTTTGAGCCTTGAGTAGCTGTTAAGATAAAGCAATCCAACATTATTAAGTCCTTGCTGAGCATTTATCATAGGAGTAAATTTGCAGAAAGGTGTCTTTTCTAGTTTTGAACGCAATGAAGAGCTAGATACTGTTTGAATCAGATTTTTAAAAAAATCAGATTAACATTATCCACCTCAAAAATCACAACAAACAGCAGGTTACAAGCATATTTAGAGCCTTCTTGCTGGAGAGAATAAAGATTTATTGCCAACTGTGAAGGGGCTGATTTGATGACGGATAGAAAAATCACAGTGCTTTGTCAGTTCACCTAAATGATAATTCATCAAAGAAATGTGTTGATGAGTTCAGTCTGGTTTGAATTTAAATTATAGTGAATTCTTGGGAAACAGCTGAGGTACCTGAGCCTCATTAAAAATCTCCAGCACCCTATCTAAGCATACAAACAATCCTTCTTAAGTTATATAATGAATATTATCAAAAATAGCAAGAAAAACACATCTGGGTGCTCATGAAAGTCTGATAAGTACCTCAAAAATTTGATCTGAGTTCACTTCTGCCATAGATGCTCAACAAAGCACATAAGGGGGTCAGATGAGTCTTTACCACGAAGAAAAATAACAAGGGGTGGTCGATCAACTTTCTCTAATAATTATTGTTCAGTGAGAAAAGATAAAATGTGGTATTTTCTCTGGTAAGCATTACACCCTTGGGCCACCCCAATCCAAAGACCCTCTGTGCTGCTGATGAATTGATGGAATTTGACAAGCCATTGTGGGTATCTGGCAGCCAGGTGTCTTGGTGTGGGTGAGACAGGCGCTAACAGAGTTGATACATGGGAATATTACTCCCAGATGTTCTCCAAAGGGAAAGAACAACTATCTTTCAACAAGGACAACCTGTCCTTTCAAGATGAGTCCTATGTCATATGTGCTGCAGTTAGTTAGCTCTCTGAGAAGCAGCAAAGCATCATGGATGCCATTTTGCCAGGAAAACAAATAAGCATTTCTAATAGGTTCTGTCCTATTTCTTAGGAAAACCAGTGGCCTGTGTTTGGAGGTCATTCAAGGCAAATGAAAGAAAGAAATTTTATGATGTTGGGGAGATAAAGAAGAAAGAACACAGTGAAGATGCATGTTGTTGATTTTAAACTGAAGAGAAACCTCACCAAGCTAAGCCCGTCACAGTCAGTTATAGCCCTTGCTATAAAAGCCTCTATGGAAAAAATACAACTAACAGTTAATGTCTCATGCCAGTGCTCTAATATCTACAGCCTGTCAGGTCTCAAACTCTTTCATGTCAACTGGAAACAAGTATTAGTCTGACAATATTTTTGTTTACATTTAAGGAACTTAAAGTTTTCAATATGAATTGCATTAAAAAACTTTTCTCAATTTGTCAATTCCACAAATTTCTTAGCATCCTTTAAGTTTTCTGAACTCAGTAATCCAATGTTTGTCTTCATAATTGATTTTATATTTCTAGATTACACATCCTGAAAATGACACAAACAGTATACAGAACTGCACTTACAAAATGCAAATCCATGGGTAATGGAACAGTTTAGGAAAAATACAACAGATATTGAATAAACACAGTTCATTCTATGTCTATTTCAAGGGAAGAAACCTAAGCTGTGACTCTGTGATCCTCTAGTACTCTATCCCGTAGGCAGTATCTAATAGATAAGTTTGATTTATCTCTTTTTATGATCAAAATTTGTTTATTCATGCTATTAAAGGTTAATTATTTGACATTATTTATTAATATTATTTTTAATTATTTAATATTTAATATTCTATTAAAGAAGACTATCATTGCTTAACTGTCAGAAAATAAACAAATTGATATGCTTTTATTTCCCATTGCTGTTTTTAGCCTTCCATCTTCTCTAAAGCAGAAGAAAGATATAACTTTCTTCTATGAAAAACAGTTTCTATTGCAGGTTCTGGCTAAGATAATCTGGGAGAATGCTGATAATATTTCAGTTACTTCAAACTCATCGTTTCAGGTTATATAAACCTACCTTTCTGTAAAATTTTTGATACTATAATGAAAAAATTATGTCAACTCCCGAGATTTAAAAACCGGTAACCAATTTAATTCAAGCAGTATTACTTTTGCATTGTTCTGTATTAAAATTTTTGCTAATTTATAAAAATATCCAAAAGAATTTATAATTTTCTTTCAGGGATGAAATATGATGGATTAACTTTGTCCATAGCAATCCCATTCATATATATATTTACATATAAGAGATACATATAATATATATATATATATGAGATATACATGTTTGTAAAAATGAATAGGATTCATTAAGATATATATACATATATATATATATCTTAATTTTGCTTTGAAGCTTGTGTCAGTTTTAAATTTATTGTCTTTCAACTCCACATACATGCTTTTCTATTCTGCTTTATGAAAATGGAACTGGACCCTGTAAACTTTTCTTCTCTGCCAGTGGGTATGACATTTGGCTTCATTAATGGAAGACTGGTTCTGGTTGCCTACTTTTTAATTCAGCATGGGAATATATCAGCTCCAGCCACATTTTCAGGTTTGGTTTTACCAATCACGAGCAGCTTCTGAGAAGCTCTAGGGTCTGTGGTAGCTTTGGTTGAGCCTGCAGACCACACCCTCTTTAAAGAGATCTGAATCTAATCTCAGTCTTGGAGAAATCCTGTCCTAAGTGTCCAGTCAACGTTT